>JARNME010000012.1:38189076-38263823 GCA_030179655.1 Scaptomyza flava | reverse complement strand
TTTTTTATTTTTTTCTTTTTGGCATGAAACGCAGCGCTTTTTTTTGTAGGTTTGTCTGAAAAAAAAAAAACAAATAAATAAATAAAACGAAATTCTTTATATTTTATTTGCGAACTACCTTTATAGTTGGGAGCCGCCGATGGACAGTGGTGTCATATTTGAATCCTATTAGGTCCATTGCCAGTTTTGTTGTCAAATTTACTTTAGTTTTTGAGCGCAGATGATTGAGAGCCAAATCCATTGCCAGTTCTTTGATAAATGTCTTCCTTTTTTCTGGTGTTCTTGTAATCCAAGCTGGATGGCATATTTCAAACAGCCTGTATGCTGCTAATGCAGCAGCGTCAACTATGTTGCTAAATACTGCCATGGGCCAGCGGTTTGACTTCCTTTTGCAGGAAAAGCCACGTACCATTTGATATAGGTAGCGAATGAATGCGTAAATTTTTTGCATGTTGCGTCCTTGTTTTTTTCAGCAGCAGTTGCCTGTGACCACCAAACTGTATTATTGTTTCTACCTTGACTTGAATATTTATGTCCACGATTTGGCTCAACTGGTATAGGTTGTTCCTCTAATTCAGTGTCTTCAAAAAGTTAAGTGTTTTGTTCCAAGTACTCTCTAAAGCGTATGTTGGAAAGCGGCTCATTGTCACTTTCATCAAAGTCACTTTCATCACTTGGTATAATATTTTCTTCGCCACTTGATTCATTCGTTGATAATAAATTGTAATTACGTCCACCAATTCCATTGTTGTCCTCGCCCAAATACTCTTCCAACTGCCTTTCTTCTTCCTCAGTCATATTGTCCTTGTTGTATAAATATTGGTTTAGATTTTCCACGTCTTGATTCATTTTGATTTATTTCACTTCCACAAACTAAAAACTGTATTTTGCTGCTGCCACAATTGAAATCAAACTGACCAAAACTTTGAAATAAAACAGCATTTTACCCTTATGAGTATAAAAAAAAAAAAAAAAAAACCGGTCCAGGTAGAAGAAGTAACATGTGTCAAGCAAAAAACCCTATACAATCATCATTTAGGAGTTGAAAAACAAATTTTTCATACAAACTACCTGTAAAAACAGTATGGGCACTGAGTGCCTGTATTTACTGTTTAGGGGCATATTTCATTTTTTCGTTAATAACTTTGCCAAATATGAGAAATTTTGGAATATAAGTAGCCAAGAGTACAGGCTATCGAAAAGTCATACCAAAGGAATGGTTTCGATAGCTGTACTACGAGATATTCGGCCTTGAACACCGCTCTGGGCACTGAGAGGCAATTTACGGTATTAGGCAGCGTTTACAATGTCAGCTTAGCTTGGATTGAAGCTTTTAAAAATCTGAAATCCACGCTGGTAGTTTACAATGTCAGCGTGGAAACCAGTTCGAATTTTCGAAATTGTATTACAGGCTATCGAAAAGTAATACCAAAGGATAGCTGTACTACGAGATATTCGGCCTTGAACACCGCTCTGGGCACTGAGAGGCAATTTACGGTATTAGGCAGCGTTTACAATGTCAGCTTAGCTTGGATTGAAGCTTTTAAAAATCTGAAATCCACGCTGGTAGTTTACAATGTCAGCGTGGAAACCAGTTCGAATTTTCGTAATTGTATTACAGCTGCTTATGAGCTTTGAACAGCTGATGCTTGTTTCATGTTTGTGGCAAAAATTTATAAAGTGAATGAAAACCGGAAGCAGAATTGTTTATTTATTATGGAAATGAGGGAGACAAACTTATGTGAAAAATATGTGTGTCAGACAGGAACAAAACATTTTCCAATCTCACGCTGACATTGTAAACGCTGCCTTAGGGTTAATACAAATGCGTATTATAAACAGTGAAATGACGGAAATGCGAATGCAGTTCGAATCCGATTGCTCCAGGGCGTTCAAGAGAAATTATGGATTTGAAGGCGAAAGTGTTAAACAATCGGCTACTACTCGCGGCTCGATGGCGCATTTTAAACACAACATTGGAATTTATGCCTGAAAACTGCGAGTCAGTTGCACAAGGAAAGACCGTGGAATATCAAGATGTTGCAATTGCTAAGAAAAGCTTTGTTTCAGGGGTTTGCCTCAGAAGTATTTCAAATAGTATACAGAAAAGCAATAAGCCATAAGTGTGAGGTAGCGGAAAGCATGTGCAGCCGTCTTTGTTTCAGTTGCCCTAGCACTCAGCGGCCCGTCAAGTGTACGACAAGCGGCAGGTCAGTGGCAGCCAAGAACGGTAAAAATTTGTCACTGAATATGTTCCCTTTGCTGGCCCTGCTTGTCTTGAATTTTGATATTTTTCCTATTTTGGTTTTTTTTTGTGTCGGCAAATGACATCGACAAGTGCATTACTGAATACTCTTCCGAAATTTGTGTGCATCGCTGCACAAATTGCGATGGCAGAATTTGTGTCTATTGTCATAGAATTAAACAAGTAAGAAGGCTCTAGTCGGGAGAGCCCGACTAGAAGATATCCTGAACCCAGTTGCAATAAATAAATTAAATTTATGTAAGACTTTGGTATACTGGCTTAGCTTCAATCGATTAAATTCGATATCTCCGGTGTTTCTCAACCGATTTGAACGAAATTTTCAGAAAAGTTCTATCGTTACCCATAACTTCAACCCTCATTTTTACATTTTCCAAATTCGATATTTTATTGTTATCGATTCCATGTGTATATCGGAAACCAGAATAGTTATCGACAATTTTAAGCAAACTTGTTCTTCTCATGGTATAGGAGAACTTAAATACAAAATCTGAAGTCTCTAGCTCTTGTAGTCTCTGAGATCCACGCGTTCATACAGACAGACAGACGGACACACAGACAGACAGACGGACATGGCTATATCGTCTCTGCTGTTGATGCTGATCAAGAATATATACACTTTATGGGGTCGGAGATGCTTACTTCTGCCATTTACATACTTTTGCACAAAACCATTATACCCTTATTTACCCATTTTATGGGTTAAGGGTATAAAAATATGGCTTTAGTCCAAGCTAAGTTGACATTGTAAGCCCTCCTGCTTTTCGTTTATTCTTGCTGCGATGCTTTAAACACGTAAACATCGTTTGGTTGGGTCTAAGATCGCTGGCTAGCGGCGCATACACACAATAGTGCTGGCTGGTTGTGACATCAACAAACATGTTGTAACAAAGTCAGCAAGAGAAGTGGCTGGCGAATCACTCACGAAACACGAGAAACGCACGAAACGCATTCTCAGAGCGAGTGGTAGTCACGCTAGCAAGTTTCACCATGGTTCCAACTGGTGGTTGGACTATTGGTTTTATTTAAATACATTCTTATTGCTTGAACTAAACTTGAACGTGAATATGAACTTAAAATTCAAACGATTACCCAAAACGTGAACTTAACTTAATCGTGAACGTGAACTTGTAATTCCCAAAGCGCGCACTTATCGAACAGCTGTTTGTCAACGTTTTGATGTTATCAGAATTGATCGCGAAAACCTGTCCAAGTGTTTTCATAAAGAAATATTATATATATATATTATATATTATAAGTATTTAACCTTCAAACCGTAAACAGGTTTTACAAAACATATCCGTAAATATGGGCACTGAGTACCCATAATGCTTTTCTAATGGGAACGCGTCTTTTTTTCAATAAAAACACTATTATTTCGTTTTATCGTTAAAACTAAGCCTAATGAACAAAAAAATCATGCACAATATATATGTTATAAAATATTTATTTGAAATAAAACTTAAAAATTATAAATTTATTGGCGAATTTCTACGGCGTTTTCTGCTATTTGCTGCTGTCGATGTTGGTGGCTGATTATTATCACTGTAGCTGTCTGAATCCGACTCATAATTGAATTTACGAATATAGCAGGGTTGACAACTCCTAATGTAGTGTTTGGTACACATCGGCAAAGAACAAAGGTCACACTGGGCAGTTGTTTTTTTTTTATACTCGATACCGAAGGTAACTAGTATATTGGTTTTGTGCAATGTCCGTCATGGTGTCTGTCCGTCTGTCCGTCCGTATGTATGCAAGTTTTTTCCACACCCTTCAAGCTAGAGACTTGAAACTTTCCAATTCTCTTTATCTATGGGATAGTAAATTAAAGTGTCAAGATGGGGGTTCTACGATAACTGGGGGGCTGGCAAATCGATAAATTCGATAACTCAAAACCGATAAATCCACATATTTCGCACATCCTTACAGCTAGAACTACCAAATTTGGTAAGAAGATAGCTACTAGCAACCCCCAAAAACTGCATCAATAATTTTGGAGCCACGCCCCCCCATTCCGCCCCCAGCCCCCCCGAATTTTAAAGTCAAAAAAGCATATATCTCCCTCAGTTTTTGAGCTATAGCCACCAAATTTGGTGCCAAGATAGGTGATGATGACCCCCTAAAAACTGCATCAAAAGTTTGGATGCCACGCCCACCGACACTGCCCTAGCTACCCCCATCCACCCCAACGCTTCGTCAAAAACGGGAATGCGTGTATCTTCCAGAGTTGTGGAGCTAGAGCTTCCAAATTTGATGGGAAGATAGCTAGTAGCGATCCCCAAAAAACTGCATCAAAGTTTTGGAGCCGCGCCCACCCATTCCGCCCCCCTTTCCCCACCATTTACAAACTTTCAGCTAGAGTCACCAAATTTGGTATGAAGATAGCAATTGACATTCCACAAAGATCTGCATCAAAAATTTGGATGCCATGCCTACCCATAACGCCCCCAGCCCCCCCCCCCCCTTTTCTCACTTTTTACAAACTTCGAGCTAGAGTCACCAAATTTGGTATGAAGATAGCAATTGACATTCCTCATGGATCGGCAGCAAAAATTTGAATGCCACGCCCACCCATACCGCCCCAAGCCCCATAGCCCTCCTAACCCCACCTTATACAAACTTTGAGCTAGAGTCACCAAATTTGGTATGAAGGTAGCATTTGACATTCCACAAGGATCTGCAGCAAAAATTTGGATGCCACGCCCAACCATACCGCCCCCAGCCCCCCTTTCCCCACTTTATACAAACTTTGAGCTAGAGTCACCAAATTTGGTATGAAGGTAGCATTTGACATTCCACAAGGATCTGCAGCAAAAATTTGGATGCCACGCCCAACCATACCGCCCCCAGCCCCCCTTTCCCCACTTTATACAAACTTTGAGCTAGAGTCACCAAATTTGGTATGAAGGTAGCATTTGACATTCCACAAGGGTCTGCAGCAAAAATTTGAATGCCACGCCCACCCATACCGCCCCAAGCCCCATAGCCCTCCTAACCCCACCTTATACAAACTTTGAGCTAGAGTCACCAAATTTGGTATGAAGGTAGCATTTGACATTCCACAAGGATCTGCAGCAAAAATTTGGATGCCACGCCCAACCATACCGCCCCCAGCCCCCCTTTCCCCACTTTATACAAACTTTGAGCTAGAGTCACCAAATTTGGTATGAAGGTAGCATTTGACATTCCACAAGGATCTGCAGCAAAAATTTGGATGCCACGCCCAACCATCAAAAATTCACCAAATTTGGTGCTTATATCTTTTACTACATTCGCAAAATAGGTGCAAACTTAGATGATTTTTTCCAAGATCTGCGTAAAAAAATCGCAGCCCACACAACACCTTTTGCCCCTAGCCACCACCTCTTTGAATTGGAAATACCTGAATATCAATATTCATTTAATTGAACGTAACGTAAGTTTTCCTAGCTAAGGATTTACTATAAAAAGCTGACTGCTAATCCTTATCAAATAGGGTTTAGCGCCATCTCGCTTGATCTTTTGCAGCTTATCAATTGATAGGTAAACACTTGGGTCCGTTTAGAAACTAGATGGCGCTGTATGGTCTCTTAAATTGTATAAATATGCAAATATCGCGATTGCGTTAGGATTACAAAAATGAACACAGCTTACATATATTTGAAACTATGGGCTGGGGCAGAACACTTTTCGGATCACTATCGTTTTTGTGAACATGTGTTTTGCTTGATCGCATATACATATACATAATGCACTCGTTTTGGCATATTTTTAAGCGTTGCCAGATAAGATACACCTACGCATGGAAATGCAATGCATATGCAATGCTCAAAAGTGTAAGTGCCTTTATGTTTTGCGCGAATATTTATTTACTTTCTGGTTTTGCTCAATTTGAATGGAACGCTTAATTCCAAGGCTCCAAATTACGCAAAATTTAGTGCTGCCAGTAAGTGGAATTCTAATCATATGTAGTCTGTGGTTAGTAGTAGTTGAATTGCCAGAGTTGCCAGTAAATTAAAATTTGATTTGTTTGGCTGCTAACCACACCAATACATAGAAATGCAACGCAAACGCTATACTCAAAATTAGTTAGTCCCGTTACTTTTTGCGTGTATGTGTCTTTGCTCTCTTTTTACTCAATTTGAAACGAACGCTTTAATCGAACGCATCATATTTTGCAAATCAATATTAAACTTATTCTTTCTATTTATTAAAAAAAACCATTACTTTTAATTAAATATACATAGCTTCAGAAATTGTTTATAACTGTGAGACATTTTAAATTAAATAATCGCAAGTGAATACAGTGAACAGTGCCATTGTGTGTGTTGACATACATATGTTTGTTTATATGTAGCGTCTTAAAGTGGATACACAGCAGCGGTCTGCTGCACACGGTATTCACTTAAGAAGTCTTTTTTAAGACTACTTAATTAAATTATTTCTTTATTTGTTATAACTTTTCAACTTATTTTACTTTTTTACGCCATTTGCATAATTTGACAACGCGATTTAATCGGTCGATTCAAGTTCTGTTTAATTTTAATTAATAACTAAAAAGATAAGTTAATATTCTAATTCTACTTTTTATACACTTATAACTTTCATATATAACTTTCATTTACATACAAAATATATTAATATATCTTAAATTATTTTGCAATCAATTGGCAAGCGTGCCAACTTAGCGTCGCAGTCTTGTGTGGCATTTTACACATCAATTATACCGATTATTTATGCAAAATAATTTGAATTATATTAATATATAATTTTATAATTATATTTAGTGCCTTTATAAATAAAATATATACTTATATATAAATAATATATTAACATTCAAGTTAAGAATTATTCAATTTTACATATAAACAAATATCGGTAAATTCGATATTTAAAGTTTTTTAATAAACTTTTACGTTTGCAGCTTTATATAAAATATCAATATATAATATAATATTTCACGGTTTTTAATTTTAATTCTCCAACTGACAAATTTAAAATGCCGCGTTTGACTAGGGTGACTGCATCACAAAGATGCGAGCGCAGGCAATTAGAACTAGAATTGTCCGTGAAAATGTTGAATATGTAGAAAGAGAATTAAGTTTAAATGCAGAATCCCAAAGAATTCGTCGAAACGACGAGGACTACAGAATTGCTGAACAATCAACAAACACTGTCCGAAGAGCAGCTCGCAGGCAAGATACAGAAATAAGAAGAATCGAACAGAGACAGAATACGATAAACCAAATACGCAGACGTACAAATACACAAGTTCGGCAAGCCGAACAAGCAGTGGACAGTTCGCGTCGGGCAACTAGGAGACAAATCAACGACATAAGAACAAACGAACAGGGACAAAATACAATTCAACGAGCACGGAGACGTACAAATATGCAAGTTCGGCAAGCCGAACAAGCGGTTGACAGTTCGCGTCGGGCAGTAAGGAGAGGAAATGATAGTATTAGGAGAATCGAACAATCACAAAACACAACTCAACGAGCACAAAGACGTTCGAATAGACAAGTTCGGCAGGCCGAACAAGTGGTAGACACATCGCGTCGGGCTACTAGAAGACAAAACGACGATATAAGGATAAACGAACAGGGACAAAATACAATTCAACGAGCACGGAGACGTACAAATATACAAGTTCGGCAAGCCGAACAAACGGTTGACAGTTCGCGTCGGGCAGTAAGGAGAGGAAATGATAGTATTAGGAGAATCGAACAATCACAAAACACAACGCAACGAGCACAAAGACGTTCGAATAGACAAGTTCGGCAGGCCGAACAAGTGGTAGACACATCGCGTCGGGCTACTAGAAGACAAAACGACGATATAAGGATAAACGAACAGGGACAAAATACAATTCAACGAGCACGGAGACGTACAAATATGCAAGTTCGGCAAGCCGAACAAACGGTTGACAGTTCGCGTCGGTCAGTTAGGAGACAAAACGACGATATAAGGACAAGCGAACAGATGCAAAATACAATTCAACGAGCACGAAGACGGACCAATTTACTAATACGACAGGGGGAGCAAGTGGTGGACAGTTCCCGTAGGAGAACGCGTAGACAAAACGAACATAACAGAGTTTATGAACAGATTCGTAGAAGGCTGGCTAGATCCTTACGCCGACAGGAGCTTGAGCTTAGTATTTTGATGCGAGAGCAAAATAGAGCTCAGAGAGCTCGGATACGTAGCAATCGTTTGCGTAGGCTAGCTGAGCAGAGCAGAAATTCAGCTAATAGGAAAAATGCAAGGAGACTAGCAAGAGAAGCAGCCGCGCAAGAGCCTAGTGAGCTAGAGCAAGAGAATAACCCCCGATCAGCCCATTGTCAATTAGATTCCAAAATAAGTGCTTTTAATAAAATAGTTAAACAAGGCCCTGACCAACTTTGCCTTTGCTGCAAGGGGCTTTGGTTTCCACATCAAGTGGACAAGATTAGATCTCAATATATTGAAGAAAAAAATTCATATAGTGCACAGATTTTGTTTTTATCGAGAGAATTTCCTTCTGAAGATAGTACCTACAAGTTTTGTAAGTCATGCAGTCGCACTATAAAATCAGGTAGGCTGCCAAAAAATTCCATTACTAATGGCCTAGATTTCCCAATCCTTCCCCAATGCTTAAAGGATTTGACTCCCTTAGAAGAACGACTAATTTCTCCACGTCTTCCATTTATGATAATTAAGTCATTAGGGCATGAGCGTCAAAGTGCAATTAAAGGAGCTATTGTGAATGTTCCCATTCCTACCGCCAATGTCGTCACCTCTCTCCCAAGAGCTTTTCATGAAGCTGAGGTTGTTCAGCTCCACCTCAAACGTAGATTGGAATATAACCATGATTTCATGGCTGAAACAATTAGACCTTTTAAAATTATTGATGCAATGCGCTTTTTAGTTTCCACTGAGCTTTATCAGAAGCATAATATTTCTATTAATGAACAAATAATGTCCTCACTTTCAACTGCACCTAACAATATGCCATTCTTTGCAACTAATGAGGACAGAGTTGTATTCGATCAAATCGCTTTAAATACTGAGAATCAGGAGGCCCAACAAGACATAGAAGAAGAGCAGCTAAATCCAGGTGTGCAAGAAACATTGTTAGATGACATTCAAGCAGATCAGGTGAATATGCAAAGAATTCAAATGGCCCCCGGCGAAGGCCAACGACCCCTTGACATGATTGGAGATGAGGATGCAGAAGAATTGTCTTTTCCGACTTTATTTGCTGGCAAAAAAGAATGTGCTTAGAAAGTTTCACTACTATTGTTAGATCTGAGCTTAGAAATTATGATAGACGAGGTTGTAGAACCGATAAAATATTTTATAATTATAAAAAGTTGGAAATGATCCACATTAGAAGTAATACTTCAATATGCCTGCGAAAACACACTGCTCCTCGCTGCACAACTGCAGCCCATGCACTTAATGCTGATTTAGTTAGTAATTTAATTCTTCATGATGAAGGCTATCGGGTTTTAAAGGGTATTCGCTCATCTCCAGCTCACTGGGAAAGTGAAAAAAAAAGGTAATGGCAATGATAAGACAATTTGATTTGCCAACCTTTTTTATCACTCTGTCGGCTGCTGAAACTAGGTGGGGTGAACTGTTAGTTCTGTTGAAGCGAAATGTTGATAAGGAGCACATATCCGAAGATAGTGCAATCGCTTTGCAATTTGCTGAAAAAGCAAGGCTGATCAGAGCCGATCCGGTGACATGTGCTCGGTATTTCGACTTTCGTTATAGACAGATTTTAAAACTTATGAAAAAAGAGGGCGGGATTTTTGGATGTCATCCAGTTATCAGATATTATTGGCGAGTTGAATTCCAACAAAGAGGTTCCCCTCACATCCACGGTATGTTTTGGCTTAAAGGTGCCCCAAAAATTAACTTTAAAGACGATGAAAGTAGAGACAGGTCTATTCCACCGGTAATAGACTTTATCAACCAATTTGTCACTACAGATGTGACAAATGTTGATCTTAGCCAGTATATTGAATACCAAAAGCATAATCATGGGCGTTCATGCATGCGGGAAATAAGGGGGTCCCGCATATGCCGCTTTGGTATTCCATATCCTCCAATGCCTCAAACACAAATTCTTTTTCCTTTGTCCGAAAGTGATCTCGGTACTTCACATCGCAAAAATCTTCTATCTATTCAAAATTTGTTAAATTTTCCTTTTGATCGTGATACATTGCCGACATTTGACACCTTTGATGATTTCTTAGCTCACGATCAAATCAACCTCACTTACGAGCAATACATAATGGCAATTAGGTCTGGTTTAAAGAAGCCACAAATATTCCTTAAGCGTTCTTTTAACGCAATAAAAGTAAACGCCTACAACAAACATATTCTTGCGATGCAAAGAGCTAATATTGACATTCAGTTTATATTAGATCCTTATGCATGTTGCAGTTATGTTATTAATTATATTAATAAATCACAGAGAGGGATTTCTAAATTAATGCGCGATGCCGTGGATGAAATTAAACAGCGCCACAATTACACAATTAAGCAAAAGTTGCAACACATTGGGCATAAATTCATTTCTGGCACTGAGATTTCCGCTCAGGAAGCCGTGTACTGTTGTATGGGGTTGCGTATGTCCGAGACCAGTAATGGTGATGTTTATATCAACACAGTACTTCCCGAAAATAGAGTTAGAATGCTTCGGCCCAAGCAACAACTTCAAAATTTAGCCCAAAACTCCACAGACATTTTTACAGTTGGTCTGTTAGATCATTATGTACAGCGGCCTTATGATCTTGAAAATATTTCCTTAGCTGATTTTGCCGCAAACTATAATTATACCAAAATTTGTAGAGTGTCCCGCCATAATATTGATAGCGACGATGACGAAGAAATGAGGTCGTGGTCCGAATCTTTTCCGCTTTTAGATGGAAGTGGTTTTATTAAAAGAAGGTCCAAGTCACGCATAATTAGATATAGGAATTTTAGCCTTCACAAGGATAGACAAAACCACTTTAGAGAGTTAGTGATGTTATTTTCACATTGGAGGCAAGAGCAATGCGATTTAGTTGACAGGAATTGTGAGGCATACTACTGGGAACATGAGAGCCGTATAAACAACGAACGTGACAACTACGACGTATTTAGAGAAAGACCAACTATGCTAGAAGACGCGCTTAGGGATGCTGTAGAGGGTGAAGATATAGAAGAAAATTTAGAAAATCAAGTGGTTCTTGATGAAGAATTTAGAGTTCTAGCTTTCCCAGAAATAAGTTCTCAAATGAATGTCCTTAATTTGAATGCCAATGATAACACCTCTGAAGAAACAGATAACGTCCGGCTTATTAAGCTTCCTCCACTCATATCCCCAGAAAATTTAGCAGATCTCGTAAAATCATTAAATTTAAAGCAAAAAACTTTTTTTTCTCATGTTCTTCATAACGCTAATATGAAGAACGTTTTCCATGAGTTTGTTGGTGGGGGTGCTGGCGTTGGGAAGAGTCGTCTTATATCAGCACTTTACCAGTCCTTAACTTCATTTTATAATAGTAAACCTGGATGTGATCCAACTTCGGCAAAAGTCATATTGTGTGCTCCAACTGGTAAAGCTGCTTTTGGAATCAATGGTTCCACACTTCACACTATGTTTTCTCTTCCCATTAACCAGTCTGGGTCCGCTTTTAAAGAATTGGGTGCAGATTTGCTTAATAGTCGTCGATCAATTCTAATTGATCTTAAAGTTTTAATCATAGATGAGATCTCAATGGTAGGATCAAAGATGTTTTCGTTTATAGACTCCCGTCTTAAGCAAATTTTCAACAACCGTGAATCTGCATTTGGAGGAATTTCAGTGATCGTTTTCGGCGATCTTAGACAACTACGTCCGATAGGAGATAGATGGATATTTCAATCCACTTCCGAGTCGCATAACCCTTATAGTGCCTTATTTGGGTCTTCTCTTTGGGGATGCTTTAAGTTTTTTGAACTTACAGAGATAATGCGGCAGCGAAATGATCAACCTTTCGCAATAGCTCTCAACAACATGGCATCTGGTCAAATGTCGACAGAGGACGTAGATTTATTTAAAAACAGGATTTGTAGAATTGACCAAGTTCCAGATGATGTCATTCATCTTTTTGAAACCAACGCCGAAGTTAATAGTTTCAATACAACAAAGCTTAACTCAATTACAACTGACCAACATATTTCAAACGCTAGAGATTTTGTAAAAGCCGCACATTTAAATGACTCCGCCAAGAGTCGAATTCTTGAGTCTATTCAGGATTTTAAAACTTCCCAAACGCAGGGATTACCCTATTCTCTCATTTTGAAAACCACAGCAAAGTATATGGTGACGGTTAATGTAGACACTGCTGATGGATTAGTTAACGGAGCAACAGGAACATTAATGGAAGTAGGATTCAGATCAGCCACACCATCAATTTTGTGGATAAAATTTTTAGAAGAAAGTGTAGGAGTTAATGCTCGAGCTAAGTGCTCACATCGTCAAGAAACTTCTTGGACACCAGTTCAGAAGACTATTAAAAGTTTTCAATACCATTCCAACGAGCAAATAACTATTGACCGCGAACAATTTCCTGTAGTACCTGCAGAAGCTATTACTATTTATAAGAGTCAGGGTGCAACATATAACAAAGTGGTTGTCCACACTTGTAGCAAAATGCGCCGAGAAGCATTATATGTGGCATGTAGTAGAGCAACCAATGCGTCTGGTTTGTACATAATCGGTGAATTTTATCCACCAAAACCTGATGCAGGCTCGGCTGTAAATCAGGAACTTCAAACTTTACGCTCCGAAAAACTTCTTAAGACGCATTTCGATATTATACTTAACTCTTCTGAATTTAATTTAATTTTCCATAATACGGAAAGTCTGCATTGCCATTTTAGTGA
Source organism: Scaptomyza flava (assembly GCA_030179655.1). Lineage (NCBI taxonomy): Eukaryota > Metazoa > Arthropoda > Insecta > Diptera > Drosophilidae > Scaptomyza > Scaptomyza flava. Next base: position 38,250,679 of record JARNME010000012.1, on the reverse strand, counting down.
TATTTCGTCCGATCAACTAATGTTACAATCTTCTATTCTATGTTTTGTTGAGGCTTGCACATACTCACACGAAACATATGAACTAAATGACTTTTCAACAGTCGTGCGACTAGATTGCACACCTAATCCAAGAAATCGACCAAAAAGAGGAATTATTGTTTTTATTAAAAATGAATTATACCAACACGTAAGTCTTTGTTCGACGGGTCAGAATTTTTCGGGTTCACATGTCTTTGAGTACGCGTTGTTTAAATATAAGTCCTTGGGGTTCTGGTAGTGTACAAAAGTCCGTCTTATCCATTGCGCAAATTTGAAACAGAATTTGAGAACTTATTCAATCAATTCACTTTTTTAAGAAGCAATACCTTAGTTTTGGGGGACTTTAACTTATGTCTGCGAGCTCATTCAGGAAGTAGCAGTAGGGTTTATAACTTTTTACGCTCAATAAATTATAATTCACTTCTCGATTTAAATTTACCAACCACCAAGTCCGATACCCATATTGACTGGGCATTTTCAAATATTTCTAATGGGAGGGTCAACGCGCGAACTTATGAAACAATATATAGCCATCATAGCGGGATTTCGGTAAACCTTGAGAGCTTATTGATTGAAGAGTAATTGTTTTTGTTTGTGTTAATATTTATGTTTGATATTTTATTTATTCATATATTTTTATTTTATTTATTTACATATTTTTATTTGTTATTTATTTATTTTGTTTTAAGCATTACGTATTTATTTATTTTGATTTTTTCACATATGTATATATTTGTTGCAAAAATAAAACTTTAAGGTAATTTTAAGTGTTTGATATTTTATTTATTCATATATATTTATTTTATTTATTTACATATTTTTATTATTTACAAATTTTTATCTGTTATTTATTTATTTTGTTTTAAGCATTACGTATTTATTTATTTTATTTTTTCACATATGTATATATTTGTTGCAAAAATTAAAAAAAATTTAAGGTAATTTTAAGTGGGGAACATGGAAATGATTTTTGATAAATTATTTCAAGTCGACTCGAAGGCTCTTACAATTATATAAGAGCCCCATTACAGTCGTGATGGCCTCCACGTGGTGTTCCCTGGATACCGATTGAAATTATTAATCGGGAGCAAATTCGAGCGGCGAAGTTAGGTTAGTTTTATATATAATTATGTTATACATAATTCTAGATAATTTTTGAAGTTACAAATTTTAAAAAAATCTTGTAATCTACATCTGTACTGGTATCGAGTATGCCGCAGTCGGTTGCGTCCGACTGCAACGTTTCTACTTGTTTTTTTTCTTTTTGGCATGAAACGCAGCGCTTTTTTTTGTAGGTTTGTCTGAAGAAAAAAAACAAATAAATAAATAAAACGAAATACTTTATATTTTATATGCGAACTACCTGTATAGTTGGGAGCCGCCGATGGACAGTGGTGTCATATTTGAATCCTATTAGGTCCATTGCCAGTTTTGTTGTCAAATTTACTTTAGTTTTTGAGCGCAGATGATTGAGAGCCAAATCCATTGCCAGTTCTTTGATAAATGTCTTCCTTTTTTCTGGTGTTCTTGTAATCCAAGCTGGATGGCATATTTCAAACAGCCTGTATGCTGCTAATGCAGCAGCGTCAACTATGTTGCTAAATACTGCCATGGGCCAGCGGTTTGACTTCCTTTTGCAGGAAAAGCCACGTACCATTTGATATAGGTAGCGAATGAATGCGTAAATTTTTTGCATGTTGCGTCCTTGTTTTTTTCAGCAGCAGTTGCCTGTGACCACCAAACTGTATTATTGTTTCTACCTTGACTTGAATATTTATGTCCACGATTTGGCTCAACTGGTATAGGTTGTTCCTCTAATTCAGTGTCTTCAAAAAGTTAAGTGTTTTGTTCCAAGTACTCTCTAAAGCGTATGTTGGAAAGCGGCTCATTGTCACTTTCATCAAAGTCACTTTCATCACTTGGTATAATATTTTCTTCGCCACTTGATTCATTCGTTGATAATAAATTGTAATTACGTCCACCAATTCCATTGTTGTCCTCGCCCAAATACTCTTCCAACTGCCTTTCTTCTTCCTCAGTCATATTGTCCTTGTTGTATAAATATTGGTTTAGATTTTCCACGTCTTGATTCATTTTGATTTATTTCACTTCCACAAACTAAAAACTGTATTTTGCTGCTGCCACAATTGAAATCAAACTGACCAAAACTTTGAAATAAAACAGCATTTTACCCTTATGAGTATCAAAAAAAAAAAAAAAAAAAAACCGGTCCAGGTAGAAGAAGTAACATGTGTCAAGCAAAAAACCCTATACAATCATCATTTAGGAGTTGAAAAACAAATTTTTCATACAAACTACCTGTAAAAACAGTATGGGCACTGAGTGCCTGTATTTACTGTTTAGGGGCATATTTCATTTTTTCGTTAATAACTTTGCCAAATATGAGAAATTTTGGAATATAAGTAGCCAAGAGTACAGGCTATCGAAAAGTCATACCAAAGGAATGGTTTCGATAGCTGTACTACGAGATATTCGGCCTTGAACACCGCTCTGGGCACTGAGAGGCAATTTACGGTATAAGGCAGCGTTTACAATGTCAGCTTAGCTTGAATTGAAGCTTTTAAAAATCTGAAATCCACGCTGGTAGTTTACAATGTCAGCGTGGAAACCAGTTCGAATTTTCGAAATTGTATTACAGCTGCTTATGAGCTTTGAACAGCTGATGCTTGTTTCATGTTTGTGGCAAAAATTTATAAAGTGAATGAAAACCGGAAGCAGAATTGTTTATTTATTAAAAAATGAGAAGAAAACAAGCAATTTTACTGGCTCATCATACAATGATGATGCAAGCAGCTGTTGCTGCTCCTGCTGAACTTGAAGAGGAGCAGCCGCAGGGAAGTGCTCGACGGTGTTGGGCGCGCGATCATGATGTTGCAATCAGCTGATTCGAACTCGGCTTGCACATGTGAAATGGCGCGAAAATTAAACGATTTGCTTTTCTTACAAAACAATGATTTTATTGTTATATTTGCGTTAATATGTACTAAATAAATATTAAATAGTGAATTATATTAACATTTACCTCTGTATTGAGTAAAATAGTGGTAAAAACATTGGAGCTTACGAAGATGCGACACCTATTGACAGCCATTTTGAGTAAAATAGAGGTTAGAGCTTTGGTGCTTTCAAGGACATGTTGCTTATTTTGAAATGCGACACCTATTGACAGCTTTTAAAACTCAATTTTCGCATAGCTTTTTTCCACTCCAAGCTGAGATGCAAGCGAGACCGGTTACAGATTGGAAATGAGGGAGACAAACTTATGTGAAAAATATGTGTGTCAGACAGGAACAAAACATTTTCCAATCTCACGCTGACATTGTAAACGCTGCCTTAGGGTTAATACAAATGCGTATTATAAACAGTGAAATGACGGAAATGCGAATGCAGTTCGAAGCCGATTGCTCCAGGGCGTTCAAGAGAAATTATGGATTTGAAGGCGAAAGTGTTAAACAATCGGCTACTACTCGCGGCTCGATGGCGCATTTTAAACACAACATTGGAATTTATGCCTGAAAACTGCGAGTCAGTTGCACAAGGAAAGACCGTAAAATATCAAGATGTTGCAATTGTTAAGAAAAGCTTCCTCTCAGGGTTTGCCTCAGAAACCTTTCAAATGGTATACAGAATAACAACAGCAGTATTCCATAAGTTTGAGGGAGCGCGATAGCGGATAGCATGTGCAGCCGTTTTTGTTTCTGTTGCCTTTTTCACACATCGGCCCGTCAAGTGAACGACAAGCAGAAGGCCTGGTAGGCCAGCGACAACCAAGAACGGTAAAAATTTGTCACTGTATGTGTGCGTGTGTTTCCCTTTTTGCTGGGCCTGCTGTCTAGAATTTTGCTATTTTTCATATTTTGGTTTTTTCTGCGTCGGCAAATGACATCGACAAGTGTGAATACACTTTCGAAATTTTTGTGCATCGCTGCATAAATTGCGATAGCATAATTTGAGTCTAGTGTCATAGAATTAAATAAAAGGAAAGAGTATGAATGACCAGCAATTGCTAAACTGAAATTTGACTGTTTGTGTACATCTATGCATATACCGCAACCTTAAATGTGAGCAGGCAATTGTATAAACATAGTTTATTGACCCGTCTTATCTACATATATAAATATCTATTATTATACAATAATTATTATTGGACGATTTATGAAAAAGTTTGAGAAATTCATAAAAATGCATTTAGATTATTAAGCCCAGCAAAAAGGGAAACACACGCACACATACAGTGACAAATTTTTACCGTTCTTGGTTGCTGCTGGCCTGCCGCTTGTCGTACACTTGACGGGCCGCTGTGTGCAAAGGCAACTGACACAAAAACACTATCGCGCTCCCTCACACTCATTGCACAGATTATTTCTTAGAGTGGAACTCTGAGACGAAATAACTGTAAACCCTTTTCTTAGCAATTGCAACATGTTGATATTCCACGGTCTTTGGTACACGCGTGTATTGTTCTGCATAACTTTATTATGCTGAACGATGTTGAATGTTTGTTTTGCCCTAAGACGTATGTTAACAGAGATTCGTCGGAGAATGCAACAATTTTGGATGATTGGAGGAACCATTTTGGTCCTAATAGAAGACTCAGAGACTTTGTATCCCATATATGTACGAGAGAGTTTAAACAGAGCGCAGCAAATTCGTGATAAATAGTGCAAATATTTCAGCGCAAAACCCATTTCATAAATTAAATTAATAATAAATATACATAATGCAGGTAAATTTTGGAAGCAGTTTTAGTTAGAGCTAGATTACAGAAATTTTAGTTTCATAAGGTTGATTATTGTTTCCATTTTTATACCCTAAAGCCATAAAATGGGTAAAAAGGGTATAATGTTTTTGTGCAAAAATATGTAACAGGCAGAAGGTAGCATCTCTGACCCCATAAAGTATATATATTCTTGATCAGCATCAACAGCCGAGACGATATAGCCATGCCCGTCTGTCCGTCCGTCTGTCCGTCCGTCTGTCCGTCCGTCCGTCTGTCCGTCTGTATGAACGCGTGAATCTCGGAACAAGTTTGTTTCAAACTATAGATAACTATTCTGGTTTCCGAAACTCACATGGAATCGATAGCAAAAAAAATATTGAATTTGGAAAATGTAAAAATAAGGGTGAAATAATGGGTAACGATAGAACTTTTCTGAAAATTTCGGTCATATCAGTTAAGAAACACCGGAGATATCGTACTTAATCGATTCAAGTTAAGTCAGTATACAAAAGTCTTATATAAATTTAATATATCTATTCCAACTGGGTTCAGGGTATCTTCTAGTCGTGCTCTCCCGACTAGAGCCTTCTTTCTTGTTTTAATAGAATTCATTTGACTTAATATGCCGTACGCAGTTGTGATGAAACCAAGGGCCACTTTATCTTCATCATTCGCTCCAAGATGTGAAATATTCAAACATGTTGTTACTTTTGCTCCCCACTTTAGCTATTAATCGTTTGGTTTACCTCGCAAAGCATTTCTGTCAAGTAAATTTTTATACTCGTTACCGAAGGTCAAGAGTACATTGGTTTTGTGCAATGTCCGTCATGGTGTCTGTCCGTCTGCAAGTTTTTTCCACACCCTTGAAGCTAGAGACTTGAAACTTTCCAATTCTCTTTATCTATGGGATAGAAACCCCAAAAAAACTGCATCAAAAATTTTGGAGCCACGCCCACCCATTCCACCCCCAGCCCCCCCCCCCCGCATTTTAAAGTCAATAAATCCTATATCTCCCACACTTTTTGTTCGGGTATTATGTGCAACTCGAACACTATTCAACAATTCAAGCATACTAATATAAGTGTGATTCATTTTCATGTATGAGCTTAATGCTAGTTATTCAAACTTGATCTTCGACGATGAGGTGAAGACGAACGCTTCGATACATGTATACGAATCAGTTTGACAGAATCAGGAAAAGTACACGTCAGTACTCGAGTATGAAAACAAGTAAGAAGGCTCTAGTCGGGAGAGCCCGACTAGAAGATACCCTGAACCCAGTTGCAATAAATATATTAAATTTATATAAGTCTTTGGTATACTGACTTAACTTCAATCGATAATATTAGATATCTCCGGTGTTTCTTAACCGATTTGGACGAAATTCTCAGAAAAGCTCTATCGTTACCCATTCTTTCAACCCTCATTTTTACATTTTCCAAATTCGATATTTTTTGTTATCGATATTATGTGTATATCGGAAACCAGAATAGTTATCGATAATTTGAAGCAAACCTGTTCTGCTCATGGTATAGGAGAACTTATATACAAAATCTGAAGTCTCTAGCTTTTGTAGTCTCTGAGATCCACGCGTTCATACAGACGGACAGACGGACAGACGGACAGACAGACGGACAGACGGACATGGCTAAATCGACTCGGCTATTGATGCTGATCAAGAATATATATACTTTATAGGGTCGGAGATACTTCCTTCTGCCTGTTACATACTTTTGCACAAAACCATTATACCCTTATTTACCCATTTTATGGGTTAAGGGTATAAAAATGATTGACTAGTTGCAGTTCTCTGGTGCACAATCTAAAACAATGAAATCATTCGGAGTTCTATGGCACCGTGAAAATTTTTTGACGGAATTGCTTCTAGTAAAATTCCATTTCCTAGCATTTTCTGGGGCACCCCTGTTTAGCTAATCATCGATCAGCTGCTTGAACTGGAACATGAACGTAACTTGAAATTAAGCTTGAAATTCTGTTTTCTACTGGTTGTTAAGTCAGACAAGTCTAGACAAGTCAAGTCAAGTTATGTTGAGGATAACCAGCAAGCAGTGGGTTTCGTTAAGTTGAAGAGATCAGCTGTTAACTTCAAGTCAAGTTAAGTTCGGTTAACTGAGCCTATACATATATATGTCGTTTCAAAACGTCATATCTGCCAACCTCATATTTTAACAACAAAGCTGCGTCGCTCAACCGTCTCAGTCGGCTGTTTTTCTGCATCTAAGCGCAAACAAAACAAAGCGTATGCAAAGCAACAGACACAGCGTTGGTTAATTCTTGAGCGAGACTTCGTCTTTTACGACCACTTTTCTCTCCCGCAACACCACTACTATCATATTCGTTTGCAAGCAGAGACAATTGTTGTACAACAACCACGTACTATTTCAATTTTGGGTTGCCTATCCGTGTGAGTTACGGCAGTGAGTTACGGCAGCGAGGTATGCATGTGACTTACGGCAGAGAAGTTTGATATAGTGTGACTTTTAATAGTTACGCTACCGTGCGTATAGATGTTAAAACATCAAAAAAACCATGCATTAGTAGTAAAACAAAAAGAAACAGAAACATATATCCAGCGACAATTTAACATAAAGACATGTTTTCAGAACTGATGATGTAAACATGCTTTGGACTTTTCTGCAAGTTCGAAGCGGAAACAAGTAACGAGTAGAAAAGTTGGTTCTTCCAACGACAAACAGCTGTGCTTGTTTTGATTATTGCTTTTTTGTTGACAATACACATGCCGCCATTTTTTATATTTTTTTGTTGCTGTTCTGTACTATTGTCTTGTTGGTGTGCAGTGCAAGGGAACTAAGACAATTCTTTTATGCCTGTAATTTTGCCAAACTGAAATAAGCAATTTATCATTTTGGGCTAACCTCTTGATGAACCATTTTTATGTATGTATTTATTCAAGACTTTTTTGGTTCGTATTTATACCCTTAACCCATAAAATGGGTAAATAAGGGTATAATGGTTTTGTGCAAAAGTATGTAACAGGCAGAAGGAAGCATCTCCGACCCTATAAAGTATATATATTCTCGATCAGCATCAACAGCCAAGACGATATAGCCATGTCCGTCTGTCTGTCCGTCTGTCCGTCTGTCCGTCTGACCGTCTGTCCGTCTGTCCGTCTGTATGAACGCGTGGATCTCAGAGATTACAAGAGCTAGAGACTTCTGATTTTGTATTTAAGTTTTCCTATACCATGAGCAGAACAAGTTTGCTTCAAATTATCGATTACTATTCTGGTTTCCGATATACACATAATATCGATAACAATAAAATATCGAATTTGGAAAATCTAAAAATGAGGGTTGAAGTAATGGATAATGATAGAACTTTTCTGAAAATTTCGTCCAAATCGGTTGAGAAACACCGGAGATATTGAACTTAATCGATGGAAGCTAAGCCAGTATACCAAAGTCTTATATAAATTAAATATATTTATTGCAACTGGGTTCAGGGTATCTTCTAGTCGGGCTCTCCCGGCTAGAGCCTTCTTGCTTGTTTGAGTTGGTTATCATAATAATATTCAAGTCAATTTCATAAAATTAATGTCAATATTTAGAAATTCAAAGTTTAAGTGATAAATAAATTCAATAAATACTAAACAATTTCGTTTCATAACAATACAAACAATTTAAATAAATTTCAAAAATTAAAAAGGCATTTATACAATACAGTTATTTGTGTATAACAATTATTTTAAAATAAAGTCAAATAAAGCAGCTTTAATTTGTGTGCGCTTCTTATCAGCCGCAAAATTGGATGCATGTTTCTGAAAATGTAAAAAATGCATTTATAGTTATTATACATATATAAAGCATACAAATATGTAAAAAAAAATTATCTTTTTATACGTTGTTTTTATAATGATCGCCTTCTGTGTCTCAATGAGTAGTGAATCCGTCAGGTCGCTCCAGTTAATATTTTTCACGAGACCTAATCGAAGTGTGGGCACGGCTCCAGATTTAAGATTTCGAATGCCAATCCATCCCTCTCGAAATTCAGATTGCACAAGTCATAGACCGCTGAAAGATCCTTAGTGGGACGGGTGGTTAGGACGGTTAGGAATATCTCGATTTGTCAGAAGCTTTTTAGGTTCTTTCTTGCTGGCTTTTTCGAGAGAAGCAAGAAAAGGAGATTAAGAGTGGCAAAATCGTTGTTCTGCCAGTGCGGGGCAGCTGCAAATGAGGTGATCTAGTGTTGCTTTGACACCTGGATCCTTTAATTTCCTGCATTAGTCGTTATCTGTTATGCCTAGCCTTTTCATGAGTACCGCGATTGTGCTTTGTAGCTTAAGCATGTAATGCATTGGTTTGTCGTCGTATGTTTTGCATAATATTTTAGAGATTTTGCAGTCAGGGGTGTTTGTCCACCTTAGTGCTGCTGTATCCCATGCCTGTGTTTCCATGTAGGAGTGTAGCGTTCGCAGTGAGATCGGAACTTCCGCAGAATCACTTATGAGTCCCGTTGCACCTTGCTTAGCCAAAGTGTCTCCTATCTCGAAGCCACGATGGCATGGAATCCAATAGATGCGCACTTTTTTTAAAGGTGGTGAGTGCATCTAGCGTTTCCCTGCTCGGCTGGACATTCCGAGGGCTTATGTTGTGTGCCTGCAAGGCTTTAATTGCCGATTGACTGTCCATAAACATGTTTCATTGTCCAGCGTTGTGTTTCTTTGTGGGACTGCTACTGCTGCTTTCCTAATTGCGAATGTCTCCACTTGGAATATGCTGCAGTGGTCCGGGAGTTTGTATGACAGGCTCATGGGTGGTTCGGCACAGTAAACTGCTGCGCTGACTCCCTCCCTAATTTTTGAGCCATCTGTATAATTGTTTATGGCTGACCGCTCTGCTCCAGCGCACCAGTCGCTGGGTATTTTCCATTCCTTTTAGGTATAAGGACTTCTCTGTGGCCTTCCACCATACCAGTATTCCATAGATCTGTATGGGGCGCACAATCAAGATGAGAATCCAATGTGTCAGTCGGGGTGAGAGCCCCGAAGTGCTACCCATCATCTTTTGCGAAGTCTAGGCACTCTACACTTGGTGGCATTTTCACCCATTCCTCAAAATTGAGCTTCCAACTTTATTTGCTATCTATCACTGTCCCCAGGTATTTGGCACTTTCCTTTGGTATCAGCGTTTTGTCGTATATTTAAGGTGGCGTCTGCGTTGATACTTAGCCCGGCGTCCATGCCACATGCTAGTATCTCTTTGAGTTTGTGGTCTGTAAAACGTGTGGTATAGCCATGTAATAATTAGGGCTGATTCTCCACTATACAATTTAAGGGGTCAACTCGACTGGGATAAAAAACACATCCGTCCAGTTTGAAGTAAGTTTATTCAATCTCTTTTGGTTTTAATTCTAAGTTTAAGGCTGGCCACTGCTTCGGCAGAGAAGTCAGCGCGAAAGCCGTACATAGTTTAGTATATCATATAAAAAGATTGAGACTATGCACATTTGTATTGTAAGTGGTCAATGCGAGAGAACGCTGACGCGGCATCGTTTGTGCGCGACGCTTTCTTACGCGATCATGTTACCAGCACTTGAAGACGAGTTGGGTGCTTGGCTTATTGTTTATGCAACGACAAAGTGTCGCGAGTGTAGCGCTTTTTCCACCGGCTTGCCCTTTGTGTATGCGTGTTGGTTCTGCTCTAGAGTATCTGTAGTCTCTCTGATGTGGAGTTCTAGCAGTTTTTCTAGTGTCTTACGTATGAACGAAGTCAGGCTTATGGGTCTGTTGTCTTTGGGCAGCACGTGGCTACATTTTCCAGCTTTTAGCAGGAAAATTACCCGTGCTGTCCTCCAGGCTACCGGCACATGGCCATACCTAAGGCATCCTCTGAAAATTTCCCTCAGCCATGGAGTGATCACATGTTTCACCGTCTGCGTCATGGCTGGGAATATCTCGTCTGGACCTAGTGATTTGTAGCTCTCAAAGGAGTCTATCGCCCACATTATCCGTGGCGTTGTTGTGAAACCTTCCGGAATTTCCACTATTGTGGTTGGGGATATCGTTTGTGTGTTTGTATAGACTTCAGTGCAGTTAGAGAAATGCGCCGCCAGGAGCACTTTTTCCGCATCTTCACTGCTTTCCGTCCGTCTGCCATCTTCGGTTTTTAATTGGCTTTGAACAATCTGTTGGAGAGCTAGCAGCTTCCTTAACCTTGCGGTGTCGGAGGTCGTGGAAGATTTCCTTCGACCTCTTTAACGAGCTGCTCCCATGTCTGTTTTTCTCGGGTTTCTTAACACCTGCTTCTTCACTTTTCGTTCAGAGCTCACACGGAATTAAATGTACTTGTGGTCCGAGAAGGAAAGTCTACTTAGGACTCTCCAATCTTGAACCACGGTATTCGTAACCGACTCAAGAGTTATATCTAAGACTTTAGATGAGGTTGGGCCAATATATGTAGGTTCTTCTCCCTCGTTCACTTTCTTAAGATTAGTCTGTTGTATGAAATCAAGCAGTGACTCACCTCTGTCGCTGATGTCCCCGCTTTACCATACTGTGTCAAGAGCGTTGGCGTCACCTGTCTTGAGCTCGTGAGGGGGCGCGTCGATGTCATGCGCCATGTAGCAGGATGCCATCAAGATTGGTTCATCTCTACCGCTTTCTAGCGCTACCACCGCGAGGTCTTCAGTACTGTAATTTGACAATAAGTAAGCATATATACCTTTCCTTACTAGGTTCACGGTCCTTGCTCTACTCACTTTTGTCGGGTAGAATATATTGTAGTTTGGACTTGTTTCCCGACGCTACCCAAGGCTCCTGGACTAAGGCGACGTCGGCGAGCCTTTTATCCAGGGTTATCAGATGCTCCGCCGAAGCCAACTTGCTTTTATGGAGGTTGATCTGGATGACCCTCAGCTACATTGTTGGCTGTGGCATCATCCCCGGATGGGACTTCCACCACAGTAATGTCCGCATTCTCGTCGTATTGTTTTTCTAGGCTCTAGGTTGCGAGGGTGACCTCCGCCAGGTCACTCTCCACCTCTAGCGTGTTATTGTGGCGCTTTTAGAGACGCAAGTATAAGCTACCCACGCCCCACGCCATGTTTCCGAATCTATAGTACAGCAAGTCGTTGGCCTCCTTGTTGATTTGAATCACCATTTGCTGGCCTTTGCTATCGGGCTTCGCAACATGTATCACCTTCCAATCAACCGTCGGTACGTCCGGGTTTTGCCACCTCAGTAGCTGCAGTACCTGGTCCGCTGGAACGACCCGCGGGAAAAGTACTTTTGCCTTCGGAAGGGACGGAATGCAAGTTCTATCCACTACCTCCAGCTTGGCAGCCTCCCACGGTGCGTCCAGAGTCGCCACGACACTGGTGACCCACTTCACAATGCAGTCATCCTTGCATCTCAAGATCTTGACGCCTGAGAGCCAGCCCGCTCTACCAAAAGAGACTGGGAGCGAGCTCGGTTCGGCCATCCCACTCAGAAGCGCATCGAACAGCAGCTCCACCACCTTCTTCCACTGCTCTTCCGTTTGGGTCGCTCCTGTAGATGAGTGCGATAACTAGATGTCGCCTCGCCACATCGCTGGCCGTCGGTTTTGCATGCGACGCTGGCTTTTTGAAGGCCGCTTGCTGGCTGGCACCTGCACCGGCTCTTGACAGCCAAGCTCTCCTCCACCTTGTTTGCAAAACTGACGTTCTCAGACGCCATGTTCTACCTCTGTTCAAAATGGGCCCTGCCCTCTTCAATCCTTTCGTCGAGTGAGAGCTCGCTTGCAGTCAGCGAGCTGAGCCTGGATCTTTAAGGCGGCCTTATATTTCTCCATGGCTTTCATGCCCATGAGACGTCCTCGGCATCTGAAGTACATGATCCTTGCTGTGAGTCGTAATCCGACTGCGGTATCGCGCCACATTTTGGATTTGGTAGACGCAGTAGCTTTACAACCATTCTGGCCTGCTCCAACCACGACGGAGGGTGGGTTGCTGGCGACTCGCAGACAGGATTTCTCCCCCCCCGTGCCCGCCGGTCGTAGCACCCTTTTTCACCGACGTTTCGGTTGATATCCCAACCCGTGTTTGACCTTTAGTCGCCTCCATTTGATTTTTCTTTCTGGGGAGTCTACCCATAGCATTTTATCCTTACTGCCAAGGACCTCGAACCATGATTTGCGCTTAGCCCTTGCAGTGCCGAAGCTTTTGAGTTGTGTAGAGCTCATCTTAGCTAGACATTGTACTACCTCTCAACAGGCGAGTTGATTCGCAGTACCTTCGTTTGTTTCGGGGCAGGCCGACATCTGCTTCGGTTAGCCCCTTGCTTTCGCACTGTTCGCTGTGTGTGTTAAGCATACATTCATGCATGTATATATTTCAATGTGTGTGTAACATCCCTACAACAACAAAACAAATGAGCAAACAGAAGCGACATAGGAAAATGACAAACAATACAAAACAAACACAAATGTCATTTTGGTGCTGGGCCCACCTAAAATCTAGACTTAGTGTCTACACTGTTACGAACCTAAATGTGTCACGCGGTTTTTGCTGGGCTAACTCTCGCGGTGCTGAGGGTACGAGCCAACAAATTTATATTTGTGGCGGCTACGGTAATGATGACACAGATTTGTTTTTAATTTTAAACATACATTTAACTGCACTCTTTGCTAGTTTCACGTTTGGTTTTTACAACTTATTTGTACACTTAAGTGATAATTATTAGTAGAGCTTATGAAATCGTTCGGATCTTGTGGCGTGTTTTTATTTGCAATACTGGCACTCTAGTCGCACCAAATAATCAGAGCTAATGTTTCGCCTACTAAACGAGGTTTAAGCTAGCAACGCCTGAAATTCGCCAGGCTCTACTATGGACTCCTTGTAACCACAAGGATTTTCGCCAATAGTCTCTCCTACTCTCAGGCTCTGGCTTTAGCTTCACCTGTCCTTCGCCAGGCTCACTTAGTCTGATACTTGAGGTTGCTTTGCAAATGCAACACACCACAGGGCTTGGTAAATTCACGCGTACTGATTTCTTAGCAAAAGGTTTTATTTATTGTTAAGCACACGATTTGACACGTCCTTTTTGCGATATGAGTCCTTGATTTTTTTATGTGTCCTTTTAACTCTTATCCATTCGCGGCGACTTGATTCGGCTATTCACTTATTTTCACGTTGGATTCTTGCACTCTGACTTTGTATGACACTCCTTTGTGCACTTTATGTTTCCACTGACCGACTCACTCCCTGCTCTGTCACAGGCGGCACCTTTTATACCCTTCTGCTGCCTCGCTGGACCGGGGCCTGTCAGCGCTGCCAAGGTCGCGCCAAGGGCAAAGGTGGCGTGATCGTTCCAGTGAATTTTGCAAAGCAACAACACGTGCCTTAGCGCTGACATCCTGTGTGAGAGGGAGACAGCATGTGAATTCGCCGCAACTCAGGTCCGGTTGCGGCTATTCATGTAAAAGCATTCTGTGAGGCGCTATAAATAAATATAGCTCCTCACAACGTATTGTGGCTAAAACAGGTACTGGTACACAGGTCTTTCAAAGCGGACAAGTTTTTTATTCATTACCAACCTTAGATTTTAAGAAAAAACCTGCGCAACATTTGCTTAACAAAAGAACCCTTTTACCTTATTGAACAATAATTCTGCATGTGGGTAAAAACCCACTTCGCACGCACCTAACGCTGCACGTTTCGGAAACAAAGGGTACATTTGCCTGCATAAAAAGAAAACGCTTGTGCCTCCAGCTATCTGGTTTGGCTTTTGCGGTTATACTTTTTGGCATACCTCCGGTGTTTTTTAGCCGGCTATATTGAAATTTTTAGAGATGATCAATATAATGTAGGAATCTTTAAAAATTACTTCACTTTTAAAATTGATCACGATTTTTCTGTAATCAGTTACATGTGCATTTCGAAGAAAGGAAGAGTTCTCGTTAACAATGTTATAAGAGAGCTTATATTTGAAACCTAAATTCACAAAGCATTTCATGGGCTCGGGGCATAAAAGTGAATGCACTATTGCATACTGACCTAAATTCAATCGATTAAATTCGATATCTCCGGTGTTCCTTAACCGATTTGGACGAAATTTTCTATCATTTCCCATTACGTCAACCCTCATTTTAGATTTGCCAAATTCGATATTTTATTGTTATCGATTCCATGTGTATATCGGAAACCAGAATAGTTATCGATAATTTTAAGCAAACTTGTTCTGCTTATGGTATAGGAGAACTTAAATACAAAATCTGAAGTCTCTAGCTCTTGTAGTCTCTGAGATCCACGCGATCGTATAGACGGACAGACAGACAGACGGACAGACGGACAGACAGACGGATATGGCTATATCGTCTCTGCTGTTGATGCTGATCAAGAATATATACACTTTATGGGGTCGGAGATGCTTCCTTCTGCCATTTACATACTTTTGCACAAAACCATTATACCCTTATTTAACCATTTTATGGGTTAAGGGTATGGGTCAGGAATAGCCGTTCTGTTCAGAGAAAGAAACAAAGAAAATTCGCAACGTGTTGGTGAAAGCAGAGTTGTGGAAGGTAATTGCTCGGACGCGACTTGAAGCTAACAGTGGTACACCATGGGACAGACTCGATCAGAAAGAAGCTGAAATATCGTCGGACAGAGTTGCAATGCAGGCACGAGAAATTTCCAGAGGAAGTACTCATCGAAGAGTATGTCAGCGCAGATAAATCCCAGCAAGATGGGGACAGTAACCAGGGTGGGCAGGAATAAACAATGTTCTTAACGCAATGCAAGGTGTAAAAGTTCTATTGCCAGATAACTACGCAAATAAACAGTCTATTGTTTGCAGGTGAGTATACACAATAAAGAGTGACAGCAACGACGAACCTGAGCGCTACAAAGCCCGTAGCAAAATGGTGCTCGCGGAAGTTTGGTGTGAATTTCAAGGAGCCATTCTCAACAGTGTGCCGATATGAAACAACTTCACTTGCTTTGGCTCTGGCTGTTGAGCTAAAATTATATCTGCACCAAATGGACGGAGTATCTTAACATTGGGTTAAGCCATGTGGTCTATATGAAGCAGCCAGAAGAATATATATAGACATGGTCAAAAAACAGAAGGTATTGCGGCTCAACAAGGCAATATAGAAGTTTAATTAAACTTCATTAAGTCTTAATACTTTTTCGTGGAAAATTTTGTTGTCCTTTGCTAATTGTTCAAATACTTTAATTTTTTCTATTTTAAACTCTAGTTTCTTCGTTTTCAACTCCTGATTCTCAAGGCAAACGTCCCCTGTTTTGTTTTTGCATAGGCTGATACAACCAAAATTCTCTTTCCAGAGGTTAGGCAACACCAGAGAGGGTTTTTAGCTTCATACATATATGATGCTTTCTGCAGTTGCAATGATTTTTTTGATGTGTTAACATCTATACGCGCGGGTAGCGTAAAACCACAAAGTCACACACTATCAAAACTCTATGCCGTAACTCACATGCATACCTGCTACGTGCATTCACTGCGCTAATTCACTGCGTGAATTTGCTGCGCTAATTAGCTGCGCTAATTAACTGCGTTAATTCTCTGCCATAACTCACACAGATAGGCAGTACGAAATTGAAATAGTATGTGGTTGTTGTACAACAATTGTCTCTGCCTGTAAACGAATATGATGGAATTGGTGTTGCGGCAGAGAAAAGTGGTCTTAAAAGACGAGGTCTCGCTCGTGAATTAACGAACGCTCTCTGTTGATCTGCATTCGCTTTGTTTTGTTTGTTATTAATTGCAGAGAAGCAGCCGACTGAGACGGTCGAGTTACGCAGTTCTGCTGTTTATGTTATGCCCACAAAAAACCACAAAAGAAAATTTTGTAGGTGCAGGGTTTCTGGGTTGGCAATTATTAATATATTTGTTTATAATAGAGAAAAACGGGTTGGCAATAATTAAATTTAGCTATAGTAAAAAGTGTGAGTTTGTGTGCATTCACATGAGAAGCAAAACATAAATACACAAGACGAAGGATAATGTTGGATACCCTAAAAAAATATACGTTCTATTGTGGATATGTATTTATATAATATATTTGCAATAATTGTTTAGTTTTATTAGCAAAGGTTGGCGTTAGCACACAATTGCGAAATAAATAAAAACCAGTTTAATAACATATCATCTTCCAACATAATAAGAGTGTCCAGCATTTATCATTCGTATAATACAATTCTTTGTTGCTTCTTGTGTGAATACACACACACACACACTAACAGACTAACATAGCGGATTTGATTTATAAGAGAATGAACTGTCGAATGATGAACCCAAAATCAACAAGTGGAAGTGTTGCAGTCGGACGCAACCGACTGCGGTATACTCGTTACCAGTATCAAAACCGGTAAATATAGGCCTGACGCTGACTTAAAGATTCTTCGATGCAGATGGGGAAACCACCAACTATATTCCTTCCAAATTTGGTGACTCTAGCTCAAAGTTTGTATAAGGTGGGGAAAGAGGGGCTGGGGGTGGATTAGGTGGGTGTGGCATCCAAATTTTTGATGCAGATCTTTTTGGAATGTCAATTGCCATCTTCATACCAAATTGGGTGACTCTTGCTCAAAGCTTGTAAAAGTGTGGAATGAGGGCTGGGGGCGGTATGGCATTCAAACTTTTGTCGCTATTTTATGGGGGTGTCATCATCACCTATCTTGGAACCAAATTTGGTGGCTACAGCTCAAAAACTGTAGGAGATATAGGCTTTTTTGAGTTTAAAATGCGAAGAGGCTGGGGGCGGAATGGGTGGAAGTGGCTCCAAAATTTTTGATGCAGTTTTTTGGAAGTAGCTAGAGCTATCTTCTTGCCAAATTAGGTAGTTCTAACTGTAAGGATGTGCGAAATATGTTGATTTATAAATTTAAAGTTATCGAATTTATCGACTTGCCAGCCATCCAGTTATTGTAGAGCCCCAATCTTGACAGTTGAATTTACTATCCCATAGATAAAGAGAATTGGAAAGTTTCAAGTCTCTAGCTTGAAGGGTGTGGAAAAAACTTGCACACATACGGACGGGCAGACAAACAGACACCATGACGGACATTGCACAAAACGGAACGGAAATTTGATTAAAAGTCAATAAAAACCATATATGTCGGGTATGAGCCAAATGGCTATAATTTATAGAATGTGGAGTCAAGAAAACTTATGACAGCTAGATATAATAATTAATCTGAAACATTAAGTTCAGATGTACAGCTTAATGAAAGTTCCGCAAATCTAGAGAATGCCGGTCCAATCAAACAAACTGGTGATAATATAGATTAGAAATATTATAAATGAGACAGAAATTAGACGCAGTGAAAGAATAAAAGGTAAACCAAAGTTGTCATATCGATTTTCAGAAAGGTGTCTGATGAAAACTCAATTGTGGTTAAAAGTATGTTCCAAATACATTTGACGAAATTGGGAAAAAGCCATACAAGATGAACTAAACTCTCATTTTCAAAGAAATACATCGTGCTTATTTCAAAATTCTAATAACAATAATATAGTAGATTGCAAATGGATGTTTAGCATATTATATTATATTCGGGGTAAGTGCACAAATAGATCAATTGTGCCCCTTCTTGGCCTACAGCTCTTCCATCAGGCCCAGATGTTGCATAAAAGCAAGTACCTTTGTTGGGTCGATGGTTTCTAAATCGCTAAGTTGCACAATATGTGCAAGGAGGATTCTCCTTCCATTTCGCAAAATCTGCAAATCTCGCTGCTGACTATACCTAGCTTTGCCAGGTGACCTCGTAGTCTACAATGTCCTGTCAAAAGACCGGTGAGTATCCTGAGTCTATTTTTACCCATTGATATTGCTTGCTTTAACCGTTTGAGGCTATAGCTACCCAAGAGAAGCTTTGCTTATCTGAAAACTGGAGTCCTTGCCAGCTCGTTTTCGCAAAAGTCTCTCTTCATTCATAAGCTCTTGCCGTATTGTACTTCTTCCTATACCACAGTCTTGCTTGCTTATCTGCCTCTTCATTCCCCGCTTTGTCGACATGTCCCTGGACCCACCTTAGGGCAAGACTATTTTGTGATCACAGAGCGTCTGTCTTGGTTCTTACCTCACGAGCTACATTTGAACTGATTTCGGTCTTACTAAGTGCCATTATTGCTGCTTGGCTATCGGATAAGATGGCTATATCCCTATTCCGATAGTTACGTTTTAGATTGAAGTCCACACACCTCCCGATTGGTCATACTTCATCTTGAAATATGCTGCTGTGCATACCTAGGGGCTCGTGGTGGTCCGTCCGTCCGTCTGTCCGTCTATATGTTCGCAACTTTTTTCCACACCCTTCAAGCTAGAGACTTGCAACTTTCCAATTCTCTTTATCTATGGGATAGTAAATTAAACTGTCAAGATGGGGGTCTACGATAACTGGGGGGCTGGCAAACAAACTCGATAACTCAAAATTTATAAATCCACATATTTCGCACATCCTTACAGCTAGAACTACCATATTTGGTAAAAAGATAGCTACTAAAAACCCCCAAAAAACTGCATCAAAAATTTTGGAGCCACGCCCACCCATTCCGCCCCAGCCCCCCCCCCCCACTTCTTGCATTATAAAGTCAAAAAAGCCTATATCTCCCAGAGTTTTTGAGCTATAGCCACCAAATTTGGTGCCAAGATAATTGATGATGACCCCCCACACACTGCAAACTGCTTTAAAAGTTTGGATGCCACGCCCACCAATACTATGCTAGCCGCCCCCATCCGCCCAAACGATTCGTCAAAAATGGGAATGCGTGTATCTTTCAGAGTTGTGGATCTGGAGCCACCTTATTTGCTAGGAAGATAGCTGGCAACGACTCCTTATCTGCATCATTCTATTTTTGGTATAGGATGCAGTTCTAGCTGTACCTTACCCGTCATGGGCTTGGATAATTTGCATGTCACATAGCATTCAACAAACTTTCTTACTTACTTTGCCATATTCTCAAGCCATTATTTTTCGTAAACTTTATCTAACGTTTTCTGTCACCCCATATGCATTAAAGCCTCATGTACTTGGCTAATTACAGACCATCTAAATGTTCTAGGAATGACAGGCAAACATCGAGTCTTGTCATGTTTTTGTATTTGACGATAAAGTAAACCACCTCTTATCTCGTAAGTCTTTGACTGATTACTTTGTATTTCATTACTATTCAACTCTGCTATAATTGACAACATACTTTGATCGCGTTGTTGTTCAGAAATCAACCACTTATCCGTTATGGATGCCAAATCAATTCGTACCTCGGAGACTTTTTGTATGTCAATTGCTAATTCGATCGGGACTTGGTTTCGTGATAAACAATCTACGTGAGTCATCTGACTTCCTTTGCGATACTCCACATTAAAGTCAAACGATTTCATAAACGCCTACCATCGATGCACTCTTGGCGTTAATTTTATTATACCCTTAACCCATAAAATGGGTAAATAAGGGTATAATGGTTTTGTGCAAAAGTATGTAACAGGCAGAAGGAAGCATCTCCGACCCCATAAAGTATATATATTCTTGATCAGCATCAACAGCCGAGACGATATAGCCATGTCCGTCTGTCCGTCCGTCTGTCTGTCTGTCCGTCCGTCTGTCTGTCTGTCCGTCTGTCTGTCTGTCTGTATGAACGCGTGGATCTCAGAGACTACAAGAGCTAGAGATTTCTGCTTTTGTATTTAAGTTCTCCTATACCATAAGCAGAACAAGTTTGCTTCAAATTATCGATAATTATTCTGGTTTCCGATATACACATAATATCGATAACAATAAAATATCGAATTTGGAAAATCTAAAAATGAGGGTTGAAGTAATGGGTAACGATAGAACTTTTCTGAAAAATTCGCCCAAATCGGTTCAGAAACACCGGAGATATTTAATTTTATCGATTGAAGTTAAGTCAGTATACCAAAGTCAATTATAAATTTAATTTACATATTTATTGCAACTGGGTTCAGGGTATCTTCTAGTCGGGCTCTCCCGTCTAGAGACTTTTTACTTGTTTTGGTACGACTTGCTTTCAATGAATTACAGTCTGTATGTACGACGAACTTTCTCCCATTTAAATAACGCCTGAAGTATTTTATGGCATTGTACACGGCTAACGTTTCAATTCGTACGAATGATACTTAGACTCTGCTTTGGTGGTACATTTACTATAATACTCGACAACTCTACGCTTGCCTTCTACTTCATGCATAAGCATTGCACCATAGCCAATGGCTCTTGCATCTGTATGCAATTCAATAGGGTACTGAGGATCAAAAATTATTAAAACAGGGTCATTTGTCAGTACATTAATAACTTTTTGTCGAATTTGCTTGTACTCATCGTTCCACACAAATTCAGTCAACTTTGAGGTTAACTGATAAAAGGGCTTCATCTCTTCAGAAAATCGTGGGACGAATTGTCTAAAATAGGCTGCCAAACCTATGAATTGCCTTAGCTGAGTTACCGTTGTCGGTTGACTGGGTTTTATTTCACCATTTTTAATAAAGAATCCCAGATATTATTTTTCTGTCATAGAAAAATACATTTTTTGACAGTAAAAGAAAACCTGCATTAGACAAAACTTCAAGCACAACTGCTAATCTTTCAAAACTTGCTCTTTATAGTCTGACACAATTAAAAACGTCATCAATATAAACTACTACATATGAATTAACTAAATCACCCAATGCTTTAACAATAGCGCGCTGAAAAACTGAAGATGCTTTCTTGAGCCCGAATGGCATTGCTAAGAACTCAAACTGACCATCAAAAAAAGCTGTTCGCTCAATTGAATCAGCGTGTATCGGTATCTGATGGTATCCGCTGGCCATACTTAGACTAGAAAAATATTTTCCACCTCTAAGACGATCGATCTGATCGGATATCAACTTCAAGGGGTATTTGTCAGAGATTGTATTTGCATTAAGTTCACGAAAGTCTATACACATTCTATCGCTACCATCTCTCTTCTTTACCAACAACATTGGGCTGGCAAAAGGTGAACTACTCAGACGGATAACATTGGCCTCAATCATATGCCGTATCTTATCTCGGACTATAAATTTTTCACTCTCACTAAGACGATATGGTCTCCATTGAACCGTTTTGTTTTTGACTAGCAAACGGATCTCCAAAGATCCTGTTGTTATGAGTCTTTTTGGTATGCCATCAATAAAGAAATCAGAATACTTTTCTAACATGTTATTCAATTTACACTTATCACTAATACATAAATCGGTGTTTGCATCAATTATGTCTTTCATTTTGTTGGCAGGGTTATCATTATGTACAGCATTAATAATTTGCGATTTGTATATACAAAATTTTCTCATTTCCATCATTACTCCGAAGCCAAGCTGAAATATTTCTTGACCAACTATTATGTCATATTTTAAACAATCATCAGCTACAACATGAAACAAAACTTCCAAATTTAGGTCGGAAATTTGCACAGTAGATAGTATTTGCATCTGACTCTTCACTTCACTTTCGCCAATGCCTCTCAATATTACTAAATTTTAACTGCATTTACCCGCTAGCTTCTCACTCAGTTTCTCCTTAATAAGAGAACAGTCAGCTCCAAAGTCAAAAAAAAAAAAAAAAAAAAAATGGAAAGCGCTCACCAAATTGACTCAGGAATGCGTTTTGCTCAATAACCGCACACAAGTCCACTCTCTTCTCATTGCCTTTCTTATTTGTCGGCGATGTCCCTTGCACAGACGAAGATGCGAAATGTCCAGCGTTGCCACATTTGTAGCAGGTCACATTTGCTCGCTCTCTAAAGCTGGTTGATTTGCCATGGTTTTGGCTCGTCTTGTAATCGGTCTTCTCTTCTGCTTTCTTCTTCCGACAGTCCAGTGCTTTATGCCCGAGTTTGCCGCAATAATGGCACTTGATCGGCGTTTGCATTTTGAACCTCTTTCTCTCAGGCTCCTCTTTCCTCTCACATTCCGAAATGCCACTCTTCCTTCCAAACGCATGTCCTTTCAATTGCTGCTGCAGCTCTTTTCGTGTCTGTATATTTGTTGTAAAGACTAGGCGTTGCAGTCGAGCGTCAATTTGTGTCGTGTGCGCTAACACAAATGAAAAAGCGATTTCTTCTTTAGACATCGTTTTCCATTTTGTCATGAGAGACGTCACCAGTCGGCTCCCATACACCGATAGACACTCATTAGAGTTTGGTCGTTCGTTTAAAATGTTTAGCAACATGGCAGCTGGCGTCTCAGTGCCCTCATAACGCTCCAAGAACAATTCTTTAAATTGTGTCCACGTCATTCCAGCAAAGCAAATTTGCGATAGCCATTGCGATGCGGTGCCACGCAAAGATTTGCTTAGAGCAGTGATGGGCAGACGTCGACGTCCATATTATTTCTAACTCACACGAGGCAGCGCGCTGCTTCGTCTGAGTTGGGTTTTTCGCTGCCGACTGCACGAAATCACACGTACGCTATAAGCATGGAAATCTATTTTTAGAACACAATTGTTCGTTCGTCGTCGGTTGTCGTGCCGAAGCATGCATTAGGCTTAACATTGTACTTTTAGTTGAAGGCGAACTATTGACAGGCAGGCACCACGCAGCGCATTAGCAAGAAAACTAATTTTTTACAGTGCGCTCCAAAATGTTTATGCCCGAATGGGAGAATGAATTTTTTTTCATAGAAAATAAAGATTGCAGAGCAAAATGCTTGATTTGCAATAACATTGTTTTTCGAAATGTTAAATATTTTTCAAGATGGCATTATTTATTAATAAATAATAAGCACAATGAGTGACCGTTAACTTGCAGCGTGCACTGTACTGATCACACTTCGTTTTTTCGCTGCAGCGCACGCAAATTGTGCTTGTATGCGTGTGAAAACTGTGACAATATTTGTGTGTGCCCACCACTGGCTTAGAGCCATCACTAGTGCTGCGCCTTCTAATTGTTGTTCGCAGAAAATTATACTAGCCGTTTTACACCAAGCTGAAGCGTCAGCGTCAGCAGCCTCTGGGTTGAAAATCGGCAACGATGCATTTCCATTGCGCGATGATGGTGTCGCTGAATTTTTCGCTTTTAAAAATTCGCAAATAATTTTGTTTTGCAACTCCAGAAGCGCTTGCCACCTGGCGTCAGAATACTTCTGTGGCTTAGGTGATACCACTTCTTATGTTGGAGAAGCAATAAAAGATAGTACGGGTGATTCTTGTCTTGGAGTCTGTAAACTTAGTCTTCTGTTATCCTTTCTTACTTCTCTTCTTCACGTCTCTCACTAATACCAATGCGCCACGCTCAGAAGGATTTTGCCATTCTCCTACCGCGTTCTTACTTAAATGAACTAGAACTAGAACTCATTGTTTTAGTTCATCCTTTAACTCAACCAAATAAGGTTATTCAATAATTTATATCCGACACATACATGCAAAAATTATTTAGCATTGCTATGAGAATTACCTTATTTGTTTAAAAAAAATGGTAAGGTATGTTAATAGGGGATGCAAGAGAGTAAGTTGACTAGATAAAATAAGCAATAGTATTTGCGGATTCGCTATAATTGCTAGATTTATCCATTCCAAACATGAAAGATGACGGCAAAGTGGAATAATTACGCTTAAAATTAAAAAAATTGGATCTAAAAATTATATTCCGGTTCCTACCATCTCTGACTCCACTCTGCTTCAACTTTAAAATCGTTAAAGTCTTCTTACTCTCCTGGACCTGACAATATACCTAGTTGTCTTCTTAAGGAGTGTGGTGCTTCTCTTCTTCTCTTATTGCTTAAGCTTTTTAATCTATCCCTTGAATCTTCTATCTTTCCATCTCTTGGAAAAGAATCTTTTATCATCCCTCTTCACAAAAAGGTGGGAAGTCCAATATTGAAAATTATAGGGATATTGGAAAATTGTCCGCTAACCCTAAATTATTTGAAAAATTTATCAATTCATCTTTGCAACATTTCTGCCAATCAGTCTTATCCCTTGCTCAACACGGCTTCGTAAAAAATCGGTCAACCATGACCAATTTATTAGAATTGACAACTTTAGTAAATGATGCTCATTTAAACTGACTTCAGTAAAGTTTTCGACTCTGTATACAATGACCTATTACTTTTCAAGCTGGTCCGTATTGGTTTCCCTCCCTCACTTTTATCTTGGCTTTCTTCTTATTTAAAGGGTAGGACACAAAGAGTACTCCTAAGATTGGCTACCTCGAAACTAGTTCAGGTTACTTCTGGAGTACTCAGGATAGTTATCTTGGTCCTTTACTCTTCACTCTTTTTATAAATGATCTTTCCACTGTTTTATCACTTTCTCGCATTCTCATGTACGCAGACGATGTGAAGCTTATTTTCTCCTACTGTAGTTCTCTGAGTCATACTTGCTTGTGAGATGATTTAAATTCAATGCAACTTTGGTGTAAGACTAATCAGTTGCTTCTCAATTGTTATAAATGTATTTTTATGACTTTCAGCCGAAATAGTCCTTTCTTTACCAGCTACTCAATTGACAGTACCCAGTTGCAACGTATTTTTACATTCAAGGACCTTGGTGTTCTTTTTGACTCCAAACTCTCATTCGGCCTTCATATTTCTTCTATTATCAATGAGGCCAAAGGTGCTCTTGGTTTCATTAAACGTTGGTCTAAAGAGTTGAACGATCTATACGTTACGAAAACTCTGTACACTTCCCTTGTCCGCCCTATCCTAGAGTACTGCTCCTGTGTATGGAGCCCCCAGTACAGAAATAACCAGGATCGTATCGAATCTGTTCAGAATCAGTTTCTGCTTTTTGCCTTACGAGGCTTAAATGGGGATAGTCACCTTCATTGCCTTCATATTCCATTAGGCTTCTTCTCCTTAACCTCTCGTCGTTGAACAATCGTATGATAGTCCTTGGTGTCGCCTTCATGAACAAGTTAATTGCTGGCGATATAAATTCTGATAATTTAGGCTGTGGAAAGGAGCATAGCTTGCCGAACTGGCAAATAAAACACCCCCATCGGTCGGTGATGTTGTTAGACATTTTTATTCTTTGCTTAGGTTTTTCACTTCTACTTTTTTAGTGTAACTTATTTTTATAAGTTGACTCTATATTTGTCAAAAATTTTTTTTTAATAAAATAATATAAATAAATGTATAACTATGTTGCCTATTTACATACTCCTTCACAACGAGCTGTGGCGTCCAAAACTTTTCAGAACAAATTGTCGAGAAAAGTTCATATGAAACACTCAGCTTGAAATAAGATATGCTTCGGGCATGTTTAAATTTAAATTTGTCAACCATAATATGTGGTGAATCGATATTACCTTTAACGTAGGCACAAATATCATCCGATGAAGTATCGGATGATAGCCTGGATACGAAAATAAACTTTTTTTTAGAGGTACAACGACCAGAGGCTTGTGAGCCCCAGTTGTACCTGTATTGGGATTAATGGGCACACAAGCTGTTAAGCCGACGGGCTCATGCATAGGATCAGAAGTTAAAATACTATTGGCTAGGTTACTGGTGGAATTTCTTGCCGGTGAGTTAAATAGCATAAGTCGGTTAGCATTGGAACCAGTCGGAGGATTATTGTTAAGCACCAGAAGGGGTTTGGTGGGCTGTACAGGTGGGACGATAAGTGGATTAGGACCCGAAACTTTTTTCGCCGCGTTCCAGCTCTTAAAGCAGAGAGTTTGAGTCATGGCTACTGGAAAAAAGACATGTGGAAATGTCAAGAAGGAGCCTAAAAACACAACGTTTACGTGATCGTCAAGTGTACAAAAAGGATGTACATATTACACAGACAAGTCACTATTTATCTAAATGTGACGACTTTCGCGCTTAAACAATTGGCAAGCTCCTTAATTGGGTGCAACGGCAAAAATTATGCGTCAACTCCTTTAGAAATGACCATAAAATAAATGCATGCACAAGCAACCTCAGCTGATTTAAATGTAACAAGAAACAATATACTCTAGTACATTTGGAGAACGCTATCGCATCGGCAGCAGAACCACACACACAAGTTGTGGCATTAACGAACAACCAAAACATCAACTTACTGGCAACAGCAAAGGTACTTGTGCAAGCAAATAATGGACTATCGGCAACATTCACGGCACTGCTGGACTCTGGATCACACATAAACGTCATTTCTGAAAGGCTGGTGACAATGTTGGCACTATGAAGGCATCGGAGGAAATACAAGAGTCAGCAAAGCTAGTGTAAATGTGACGTTAAAATCACTACACAGCAATTTTACAATGCGAATGAAAGTATTTGTACTACCAAACATAATATCGGATCAACCTGCCCAATCGATCAACAAGGCCAATTTGTGCATACCAAGCCACTTGCTGACCCCTACTTCAACAAACCAGGCAATATTGATCTGTTGATTGATGAGTTGTTGGAGCGATTTTGGACACTGGATAGCATGGAGCCAGCAGAAAAACACACGACACGGCCTCAATGGGGCCCATTGTGAAAACACGTCCTGGCGAAATTATAAAAGGCGAAGGATGGCAGATTCATTGTGAAACTTCCATTTTCTGAACACTATTCAGCCTTTGGAGATTTCATGGAAATTGTAGCCAAACGATTTTGATCTTTGGAGCGCAGAACTTCTGCAGACACGTAGAAGAAATATGAAGCTTTCATGTCGGAATATACGAACGTAGGGCACATGCAACAAGAGTTACCACAACTATTTCCTAGAAGTCACTACTTCATCCCTCATCATTGTGTGCTGAAACCCAATAGCACCACTACTAAGCTAAGAGTAGTCTTTGATGCATCCTGCAAAACGTCAACAGGAAAGTCACTTAACGAAATACAACAAGTAGGACCCACGGTGTAGAGCAGCCAAATGTCAATCTTACTAAGATTTAGAAAACACAAATTTGTGTTTACTGCGGACATTGAAAAAATTCACCGCCAGACTTAGATCAATCCTGCGAACCAGTTTCACCAGATGATTGTTTGGAGAAACAATCCCCAGGAGCAGCTAAGGTACTACAGACTAAAAACAGGTACCTGCCGCACGGCCTCGGCTCCATTCTTAGCAACCAAGGGTCTATATCACTTGGGCGCAACACATAGGGACAAATCACCAGTAGGCGCCATGGCTTTAATATATTTCTTTTATGTTGATGACTGCCTTACAGGAGCAGGCTCAGTTCAAGAAGCAATCCACATCCGAGAAAAGTTGGTAAAAATCTTGCGTCCCAAAGGATTTAATTTACGAAAATGGTGCTCGATTAATGAGCGACATAACAATATGGGATGCCCAAGGACGACATAGCAAGCGAAGTAAATGTTGAGGACACAGTGGACATTTACAGGATCAAGACCTTGGGACTTATATGGATGCCCAAAGGGGACCAACTTTGTGGCCGCGCTCAGAGCAGCACTGTAGTATACACATGTATCGAGAACACACTGTACTCAGTGTCTTCAGAGCATATGTATTTCGAATTAAACTAAGGGAAAATATTGCAGGTGGAACAAAGTGCTTAGCATATGAGAGATGGAACAAATGTTTCAGGAGCTAGAATTTCATTGAGAGCCGCCGAAGGTATGAGCGGCAGTTCATGTCTATTTTGGCATACTTTTAGGCCTAAACATACAGCCCCCTTGCAGTATTGCAATAGAAAACAAGTAAGAAGGCTCTAGTCGGGAGAGCCCGACAAGAAGATACCCTGAACCCAGTTGCAATAAAAATATTAAATTTATAAAAAACTTTGGTATACTGACTTAACTTCAATCGATAAAATTCGATATCTCCGGTGTTTCTTAGCCGATTTAGACGAAATTTTCAGAAAAGTTCTATCGTTACGCATTATGTCAACCCTAATTTTTATCGTTATCGATTCCATGTGTATATCGGAAACCAGAATAGTTATCGATAATTTGAAGCAAATTTGTTCTGCTTATGGTATAGTAGAACTTTTATTCAAAATCTGAAGTCTCTAGCTCTTGTAGGCGCTGAGATCCACGTGTTCATACAAACGGACAGACTGACAGACGGACTGACGGACACGGCTATAACGTCTGGGCTGTTGATGCTGATCAAGAATATATATACATTATGGAGTCGGAGATGCTTCCTTCTGCCTGTTACATACTTTTGCACAAAAGTATTTTATGGGTTAAGGGTATAAAAAGAAGGGAATTGATTAACGTCTGCAGGTTCCTGACTGCACCCAGCCAAAGACGGTGCTTTGAGCCACAGGCGCTCCTTCTTGGATGCAAATCACGCCGGGCAGATTTACCTCTGGGTGGAGGTCAGCTTCCAGTACCATGCTTTTCATGCACGGCTGGAACCAGCGGTCATCCATCGGCACTATGCGGTTCGTGTAACGCAAAATCGCTCTGCGATTGGGTGTGCGTATTTTGGTAGGCACCACTTGGAAAATGACTTCCTTATAGAAATCAGGGCATTGTGACCTGAGCACTGCCGTGCATGCCACTTCAGAACCGACACGAGTGACGGAAAAGCCAAAAGCCGCTGCTAGTGATGTGTCGATTCGGCTCAAGGGGCAGCAAGGGTCGACCACTGCCTGAGTATCGAATACTTTGGCGCCAGTCTCACATCTCAGTAACACCGTTGGCATCACGGTGGTTTTTTGCTGCGCCAAAATGGATGAAAGCGAAGTGCTATTCAGTGCTCTTGTGGACGGACGTAGTGGAGTTTCATTAGTGCGTGGCCTGCTAGGGGTGGTCGCTGGCAAAGACTGGCATGCCTCGTGCATATGTAGCAGGGTGTGATGGTCGCCCTGACACACGCGTCACTTGTCTTCCCGTCGGCTCGTCGACCCTGAGTGCTGATGCGCAAATCACTTGGGGAAGTACTTGTTAAAAGCTCTGCTCTGAGACGCTTCTCCGCAGTCAGCCCCATTAATTCGGTGGCACTTCTTAAGCGCATGAACTCCACGACAGACTCGGAAACGGAAGGAGTGAATTCCTAGAGCTCGTCTGTCCTCCATTGCGCGTGGGTTACCTTTTCGGAAAGCCGTCTTCTTTCCTTCTATGTAACTAAACATTAAATAAAGTGTATTCAGAATCAGTTGGATGTTATGAATACTATAATGAGCGGGCGAGCACAAACGAATATGGGGATAACGGAATTCTTCTGGAAACACGTCATCCCAATCGAGCTTATGGAGCCAAATCTCCCGCATGAATATTTTTGCACGCACGATGACAGATGCCCACCATCCAGCAGGGTCAAAAAGCTTCGCAACACTTGAAAGAACATCACATTTGGAGAAAGATTTCTTCATTATTACAGAGTTGGCTTGGATGGATGCGTTAAATACAACGCGAACTTTACTAGTCGTGCTATCTGACTTGAGATCAGCATGGTGGGGAAGATAAAAATGGTTACAGTCAACACTTGGAGGGACTTGTCTCATGTGACCTAAGTCTATGTACACCTGAATCACGGCTTCATATGGCTCTTTTTTAGGAACGTTTCTCTTCAAACGGATTTCGTTCTTGGGAAATTTAGAAACAACGCAATGGACCTTGAATGTCCCAACTGGATGTGTCAGGATTCCGAAAGCGGAGTGTGAATTCATATCTTCCTTTGGGATTCAAGTCTTTTATCGGACTTAGAGGAAGATCCTCCACCTCCCAAAACTTTGGGAGGAGCGTTTCTTACTAGAGGTCAGGATCAACGACAACTTTTGTTGTAAATGCGCGAATGGATGAGCCAATTCTTATGGCTATTGGGCTTGTGAGGATAAACATAACGCTAGCAACCAGCACATTTCAAAAGAATGGTAACATGGTCGCAAGAGAATGCGGCGAGCACCATGAAAGCTGCGTCAGCATTCTAATGCATTGACCGCTCGCGATATTTATGTACATACATTACTCTCGTTCTCCAACAAATATATTGTAAAGAAATTATTTACATAAATATATGGCTCTGACGCTGGCTTCTCTGCCGAAGCAACGCCCAGCCTTTTGAGCTAAGTTAGACTTTAAGCACATCCATTCAAAATAAAGATATGAAAAAGAACAGATTTTCGAATGCAACAAAAACCAAATAAACCTAATATTTATTCTCGGGTTAAATAGGTTAAAATGAAGCTGATACACTTAATCCTACAGCACAGCTACACAGCTAACGCAACGTGTTGTATTGTTAACTGTCGTCGAAGGCAGACGTGTTTTCTCATCATGGTCCGGTTAATTAATTCCCAAACGCAAACGTGCAGTGATATAGAAGCTAATAAAATATATATTTTATGCGAAAATACGCTAAGTGCAATGTATCTGCACAAATTGCTTTTTTTTTTTTAAATCTGCAATTTAAACAAAACAATTGACTTTTAACAAATAATAACATTTAGAACAAAAGGCAATAACAAATTCTTCACCTCGCTTAAGAAAATGAGTCAAAGCGAGAATTGTGGCCAGCGACAACGCGAGCATGACAAGCGTCGTCGACAGAGCAACGCGTACTTCTCCGTAGTTTCAGAGCAGCCCAAGCGGTCAATTACCCGCAACCCGCAAATCGAACTCTCTTACACAGCGCGGGCCAGAGAAGTTCTTGCTCACCGTCTCCTTCCCTGTTATCTATCGAGTCAACGCAATCCGACCGCACACAGCATGCGACCGAAATTAAAAGTTATCTAGCTCATAGGCAAAGATAGTTTCTACATAGTTCCTCTCGTACAGGGTAAAATTCAAGAAAATAAAGTCCAGACAAAGTCGGAAGATAATTACAGAGTTCTCATAAAGCATCTAAACGAAAAAAAAGAATTATCATACGCATCAATTAAAAAGCTGCAAGGGCCTGCAGGTCGTAATAAAAGGCATAGAACCTGATGTAACACCAGGAGAAATAAAACAGGCGCTGCAGGAGAAAGGATTTCGAGCAAAAACCGTCATAAACATCTTAAACAGGAACAGGATGCCGCAACCACTTTTTAAAATAGAACTTGAACCAGAAACGAAGATGCTTAAAAAAACGAGGTGCACCCAATATACAAACTTCAGCTTTTACTTCACCTAAGAATCACCGTAGAAGCACCGCACAACGAAACGGTCCGGTACAATGTATGAACTGCCAAGAGTACGGCCATACAAAAGCCTTCTTTACACTGCGCTCGGTATGCGTATACTGTGGGGAACTGCTAACTCCGCAAGTTGCCCAGTAAGCAAAGAAGACTCTAGCAAAAAATTCTGCAACAACTGCGAAGGCAAGCATACAGCCAACTACAGAGGCTGCCAAGTCTACAAGGAACTTAAAAATCGTATCCATCAGCGCTGTACCACTGTACGCTCGCAGCACGCACCGACTACCTTCACTCCATCGAAACACAACCCAGACGTCTTCTTTTCGCTGCAGCCAGATCCTCACTTGGCCCCGAGTTCTCAACCAATAACGCAACTTATGCAAGCGCCCTTAGATCTGGACTGGCTCTTCCTGCCTCGAACACACCGTACTTACAACCAAAACAAGTGAGCACAAACGCTGCACAGGAGCAGCAACAAAGTAACCTCGAAGCACGAGAACGAGTTTATGTCATTTATGAAAACAACTATGCAGGAACTAATGCGTAATCAAAATCTCTTGTTACAAATGCTTGATACAAATGTATCACAACAGTCAAAATAATCAATGGCTGAGATACGAATATCTACGTGGAACGCTAATGGCGTCTCACTGCATGAACTTGAATTAGCTCAATTCATACTTGATAAGCACATCGACGTAATGCTACTTTCCGAAACACACCTTACAAACAAATACAACTTTAACATAAGTGGATACTTATTCTATGGTACAAATCATCCCGATGGTAAGACACACGGTGGAACTGGTATTTTGATCAGAAGCCGCCTCAAGCACCACTACTATAAAGAGTTTGCTGAAAACTTTCTACAGGCCACATCTCTAAAAATACATTTGGACAGTGGGAACCAACTTACTCTTGCCGCTGTATACTGCCCTGCGCGTTATACCACATCTGAAGACCAATTTATGAATTTTTTAACTCACTAGGAGAATGTTTTATAGCAGCAGGAGACTACAATGCCAAGCACACACACTGGGAATCTCGTCTAGTGAATCCAAAAGGAAAGCAGCTCTGCAATGCAATTATAAAAGCTAGCAACAAGCTCAACCACGTTTCTCCTGGCAGACCAACATACTGGCCGACAGATCCCAAAAAACTACCCGATTTGATTGACTTTGCAGTTACCAAAAACATTTCGCGTAGACTGATAAGTGCAGAGTGCCTTTCGGATCTATCATCCGATCACTCGCCAGTCCTAATAAATCTGCAACGACACCCTGAATTCATAAATCGACCCGGTAAGTTAACTTCGCATAAAACTAACTGGCTCAGATACAAAAAATATATAAGCTCACACATTGAGCTTAAGCCACGTCTCGTTGATGTAGCTGACATTGATAGTTTTGTTAACACTTTGGAGTCCATCTTCGTCGCAGCAGCTCGCACCGCTACGCCTCAAACACCAAAAACAATACACAACCAAAGGACAACAAATCTACAAATTGAACAGCTCGTTCTTGAAAAGCGGCGCTTACGACGTGACTGGCCATCGAACAGATCGCCATCGGCAAAGCAAAAACTAAAAGACGCCACACGTAATCTCAACAAAGCGTCAAAAATCGAGGACGAGCGCGCTCAACGCCGTTACATCGATCAATTATCAACCACCAGTACGAAAAAAATTTACGGCCTGTGTTAGATCACACGGGCGCATAGGTTAACCGTAGAATACGTCATTTTGTGCAACAAAAATTATGAAAGTAAACATAGTATTTATATGATTTGAAATTTAAATACATTAAAGATTTGAAAAAGCTGAAATGCATATTTATGCCTTACATAGCAAAAGCGTTAATAAAAGCTGTTCAATCTTTTATTAAACGTTTTTTATTATTGTATATTGAATAGAATGCATAGAATTTAAACAGTTTTATTAAAAATAGTACTTAAAACTAAGTAATTTTTGTTTTATGATGAATATTTGATTTTTGATATTATTGGTTTGTGGAAGGAAAAGTAAGAAATGTAATTAATTAATGAAACATTTAAATTTCTTGCAAATACTAAATCTATATTAGTCTGAGCTAAGGTGGTTGCTGCATTTTTAATATATGTTAAGTTAAACTTTTCTTGCATAAATTCTGCGAATGAACTGTCTGATGTTATTTCTAAATTGAAATCACCAACGATGAGCATGTCCACCTCCGTGTCAACTATAAAATTCTTATCGATGAGTGAAGTCAGATGAGAATATTTCATAAGGGCAGAAAAAAGCATTTTTGTTTGTTATTTTGTGACACATTCGGATGAAAATAAACAGAACCAAGAATAAATTTGATTTGATTATTAACTTTAATTTCTGATAGACAAATGTCTCCTATATCGCTTTCAATCAGTTGCCTGTTCGATACATCAATTGGAGTACAATATGTCCACATGGTACTTTTTGCGTAGATTGCTACTCCAGATGCGCGACGACGTTGCTGTAAATTATTGAAATGCGAAATTAATTGGAAGCCTTCTATAGGTACTGGCTGGTTCATATCCATCCATGTTTCGCTGAACGCAAGAAAGTTGCATTGCATAAATATGTTGTCAGTTGCAATATCTAAAGAGTGTGCAACTAAACTTTGTGCATTTATTATTCCGATATGCATTATGGTATTGCTTTCGTTATCTTGGTCATCCATGAATCGTTGAACCTGTTCAGTTAATGTCGGTAGATTATGAGCTTTTAGTCTTTCATATTCATCATTTATATCTTTAATAGTTGGGGAACTGTTACTAGCGGCATGGAAAAATGTAAAGTTGTTAGTGTTATTAGTTAAATACAAGCCTTCAATATTAGTAACACGACTTAAACCCACATACACCAATTGGTTATTTGGCTTTTATTGTAATCATAAACAATTTTTTCAAACGTGGCACCTTGTGATTTGTGAACAGTTATTGCAGCAGCTGGGGTTATTGGAAATTGCAATCGTTTACATTTTATTGTTCTCGTAAGGGTAATATGTGAAGTTGCTTTCAATATTGGTGTCCATTTCAGAGCATTATTAAGGTTATTAGAGAATTTAGACAAAACATGCGGTCTGTATTTGATACGCGTGATTTTTCCCATTCCTGGATCTGGAAGTTCAAACCACAAGCAAAGCATTTGGCGATTTGGTTGTTGTTGTTGCTCACTTTGAAGTAATAGTGGTAAAGCGTTAGTTGATTGATGTTGATGCTGATTGATTGCATGTTGTTGTTGAAAACGATGTGAGTGCTGCTGCGGTTGGTTCTGATCTAATTGTGGTAGGTGTTGTTGTTGATTAAAATGTATGACTTCTCCGTCCATTGCTTCATTTGTATGAGTGGAAGGTTGTGTAAACTCAATAAATTTTAGTGTACCAATAATACCATTGACAAGTCCATCATTTACATCTATATTCACAGTTAACATATATGGTGAGCCAATGCATAAATTTATTAGATAAGGCAAACCATTTAATTCCGAAGTGCTCATTTTATGCAATTTTGTTCTAGCTTGAACTAGTTCTGCTGAAGTTGTATTGCCAGTAATTTTGTCAATTGCGATATGATGGATTTCACCGTTTATAGCATATTTGTTGTATGCATCAACACTTGAATTTTTATGAAATATACGAATAACATTTGGCAAATTGTCTTTACACCATTGCTCTGTGCGGAAACGACTCTCAATCATGGCAGTTTCATTTGGCAGTAATTTTTCTCCGTTCCCAATTTTTGTTAATAAATTTGAAAATTCAACATTGGACTGGCGCATAACTTCAGTCAAATTAAAGAAGTGTAATTGTTGCCATAAGATGTTTCCACCAATTATGCTATTACACCGTTTATAAATAGGTCTGGCATTTACGGGAGGTAATTGTCTAAAATCGCCTGCTAATATTATATGCAATTTCCCGAATGGTGAATCACCAATACCTGTAATTTCCTGCAACCGATTATTGATTTTATGGAATATATCGCAGCCTATCATGCTTATTTCGTCAATAATGACACATTTAAGCCCCGAGAAATTTCTTCTATATTGTTGAAGCACTTGATGGCTTAATGCGAAACCCGACCTTCGACTGGGCGTAATTCTGAAAGCAGAGTGTACTGTTGTGCCGTTTAAATTTACTGCTGCCTTGCCGGTGGATGCACATGCCAAATAGGAATTACGAAGTTCACATTGTTGTTGTCCAAAACGATTTAATGTTTCCATTATGAGCTTCATGGTAAATGTTTTTCCAGAGCCAGCAGGACCTGCGAAATATATTTGTATCGGTTCTAAATCAGATGATGATAGACGATGAATAAATTCAAGAACGAGCTCTCTTTGTTTTCCATTTGTTGAGCGCATCGCATTACAATAATCTTGTTTTGACAAGACATTCGTCCGTTTTCGTACAATCGAAATGGTAGTATCAGTTTCGTACTGAAAATCATCATTGTTTTCAACACCAGCACCAACAAAAACATTTCTTTCATTTTCGATTCGGAGATTATCATTTGAAATGATTTGCTCGTTTTGACATAGTGCCTGAATTTCAGCCATTAGTTGGTGAATATTAATGTTTGATTCATACTCCTTTCTTTTGTTCATCAAATATTCTTCGTTGCTGTTATATATATCTATAAATTTGTTATTATCCAGTATGTCGACAAGTTCATTTTTAAATGGAATATAAAGTGTAACAATTTCACGTTTATAATTAACAATATCATCAATGTCGTAGTTTTTATATCTTAATATTCTTTGCCTTATTCTCTTCTTGTAAACATTGGTATTTGCTTGAAATATGTCATCAGCGTTCAGAGAACCATTATCTTCTTCAAAATGAAGATCGTTTTCACTGTTCTGATAACTTCTTTTTCTCACATTTGGTGAGTACCAAGCAATGAAATCTGCTAGACAAACATCCTTCATATCGTCACACCTTTCTTCATATTTTAAAAAAATTGATTTCGTCCATATATCAGTTGAATTTTCATCCTGCCCCTCCCTATCCATAACTGCACGCCTTTTTTTGCTTTTATGTCTTTCCTCTGGCCATACGGTTGCAACGAAGACGATGTCTCTGCTACTTTTGCACATTGGCTGCCGCAAAAGGTACCAAGCAGCTTCCTGAGCACTCATTTCCACGCTGTTTAATACTTTCATACTTATTTTCTTCATTAACTCTATGATTTCTATATCAGGATATTCGTTATGGATGCGCAGGAGTTCCCTGTGAAGTTGGCTAATTCCACGGTTGGATTTATTCACATACTCAACAACATATTGTGCACACGAGTATTCTTCTAATATGAATTGGAGATCCATATTCGAATTCAAGGTGGATGCTATCCATGGTTGAAAAGTGTTAATATATATTTGATGCATATTTCGTTTAAAAATAACGGTTGGTCTTTTGAGAGTTGATCTGATTACATTCAGATATTGTTCATAATTCAAATTATTTTCGTGCAGAAATTCATGGAGTTCTAAAAAATTGCGTTCTTCTAGCATCGTTTTCATTTTAATCGCTTTCTGAGAATATATTGATTTTCGATTGTCTTCATTAGACAATGGAATCAAAATTCTTGTCTCATTAATTGGCCAATATGGTATATGAAAACGGCATTTCGTTTCCCCTCTTTTAAAACAAGTGAAAGTGTGTTTATGTGTTTGATTGCTAATTTTATTAACGTCATCCAAGTGTTCTGCTTGAACTGAACATAAAGCATCTATTAATTGAATTGTGGCACTCATAGTATTTTCTCCTATTATATCAAGTGGATCATTATTCAACCATAAGAGTATGTGTGCATGTGGACTTCCTCTATGTTGAAATTCGATCCTTATAAAATAATCCAGAACGCGATAAGAACCAAAAGGATTATAACTTTGCACTGATTGCAACATCGCCATTATGACATTAAGCAATTTTTGAAAATAGATACAGCAGACAACGGGGTCCTCGTTAACAAGGTGCGCACACATATATCTATTCAATTTGTTCATGACATTTAACATGTTAACATCATTCATGTTTTTAAAATAGTCATTTAATTTATGCAAAATTGAAAGCAGGTGAGGCCACTTTGTCTCATTTGCACTAATTGTGAGAAAACAAGTTGGTTTTCCCAATTGTCGAATCATAGCAAAGAGATCATTTCGCTTTTGTTGCCAATATGCCATAGAATTTGGGATTGACTTTAAGAAAGCAAAATTTTTTTCAGCACAATCGTCGTAAAACTGTGGATCTTCAATTTGCCTCCGGGTTACGTTTGCAAGAATTGGGACACATTTAAAACTATGACGCATACTTTCTAAGACACGACATCTCATTACCTTCATTGCCATGTACAAAATATGATGAGGTGTAGCACCACGGCGATCTTTTCTTCTTATTTCGCTGGTGGCTTTCATATATTCCGTTACGTGTAAACTTTCTTTAAACTTACGAGGCTCGCCGTAATAAATTCCTGGAAATGATAGCTCTTCCGCATATTTGTCATATAATAGATTCATTGGAATGCAATTCTGGCCAGGAGCAATGTCTAAGCAGTACTCCTCATTCCATAGCAGTGTTTGCTGCGTGGCTAATATAACTTCTGAATCAGGAGATTCATCAGAAATGTGCTCTTCAATTGTATGTTGTGCGAGCCTAACACATTCCGGTGGAACACATGGTTGTTGTGCGCGCATGAGAGGTTCACGTGATGTACATGGTTCCTCGTGATTATCTTCATATGCTGTCCTAAGATAATCCCAATCAACGCGTATATTATACATTTTGTACAGCTCTGTATTTTGCAAATACGTGAGCCAAGATTTAACAGCAGATTTTTTGACTGAGCCTCTCAAATAGGTTGATTTATGTATCAGCTTTCTTTTAATATTTACATTGAAAGCGAAATCGTCACCAAGATCACGGGGTAATGTCCTTATCATAGTTGGTACATCAACTGGAACATTGACAACTTGTCCCACAATTGCCAAACCTTGATAGCGCAATTTTCGAATTTGCATAAAGGGACACCGAGGCGATACAAGTCGCTCTGTTATTATGTCTAGCGCTGGTAAATTCGGTTTATGTGGATAAGTGAATCCGTTTGATTTGATAAATTTGGTAATTTTTTTTTGTGGACAAGAGAAAATTTGCATGTTTGACATAGGCTAAATTCTTCTAAATTTTGTTGAGGAAATTCCTCTTGCAGAAATGTCATTGTGGAAATATTACTTACAGTATGCAGATCATTTTTAAACCACAGTCTATCGCATACATTACAAGCATACCCAAAATCATTATCTAAAAACAATTTTGGAAACGTTGATTCGATGCTTTCCAAGTATTGCTGTATATGGAATTTGTTGTTGCAGTTGTAGTGGTTGTTGATGGATTTCCTGTTGGTCTACGCCTCGGGTTTGTTGTTGCATTTGAAGTTGTAGTTGTTGCGTTTGCAGTTGTTACATTTGTTGTCAGTTCTACAATACATATTAATTCAATAAGCATAAATATATATTTATATAAATTCACACGGTTTGTACCTGTTGCGTTTGTTGTTGTTACAGTTCTTGTTGATCTTCTCGTTGGTCTTCTCGCTGCAATTGTTGTTGTTGACGCTGAAATAGATATTACTTCCATAAGTATAAAAATATAAAATTATAAAACGCATACTGTTTGTACCTGTGTCATGTGTAGTAGTTGCATCTGTAGTTGTTGTTGCAACTGTAGTTGTTGTTGTTGTTGCAACTGTAGTTGTGGTTGTTGTTGCAAATGTAGTTGTTGTTGTTGTTGCAACTGTAGTTGTTGTTGTTGTTGTTGAATTTACTGTCGGCTCTACAGTATATATTAATTCAACCGCTGAAATGGATATTACTTCTATATGTATAAAAAAGTAACATTATAAAAGCATATTATTTCTACCTGTGTCATTTGCAGTTGTTGCATCTGAAGTTGTTGTCGGCTCTATACTAGAAATTAATTCTACAATACAAATTGAATTATATAAAAACACGCTGTTTGTACCAATTGGGTTCATGATGGCGGAGTCTTCTATAGAGTCATCTTCGAATATTTAATTTTAAAACACAACTTACCTGATCTTCTACTCCGTAAATTGTACATTCTTTTACGCTGCGCAAAAGTATTTTTTTTCACAGGCGGCATTTTTTAAAATTTATTTTATGAAGTAAGTTCATGCATGAGTTGCAAAAATCAAAGCTGCTACCGTAAAGACAAACTTTCCTATAGTCAACACTATCGATAGTTTATTTCCCGTTAGTTAGTAGCCACTGCTGCCCTCGATAGTGGCAGCGATAGTGTAAGACCATAGATTGTCCGATAGTTCCATCGATTGTTTGCTGAGCTGAGACGAACAGTGCAAGCATATGCACATGCTATCAGCTATCGCACTCACTCACACTTATTGGTTACATCACTAATACTAATATACACACATTTGAAATAAATTTAATTATGACCAAACATCTTAATGAAATTTCAGCACTTAGAAGATATCAATCATGACCGCATATATATCAAACGAAAGGAAATCGAGTCTATTTTATATTGAGAAAAAATTAAACAAATTCATCAGGGAGTTTTTAAGCAATTTGCAATTAAAAAAAAGTAATGATTTTCGCACTGGTTTTTTGCCTTAAAAAGTTATAAATTTGGCAAAAGTATATAAAATTTGAATGTAGGAATGTTTGTTTAACTTATCTCAACTTATATTCCAAAACTCTAAAGTAATTGATGAATTATTGAGAGCGCTAGACCAATTTAAAGTCTTCAAAATGAAGCAAAAATATACATATTTTTGGTTTCAATTTTTTAATAGAAAATGTAATCAATACATATATTAATATACATTTATTGAAAGCTTGAAGCCTTGGCTTTTAAATGAAACTAATTGAGGAAAATTGATCCATTAGTTCATGAGCAATAAGCGATTTTGTGAACCTCTCTTATTACAACAACAACTTTTTTGTGTTGAGACTTCATTATCGTAAGGTAAGACGTATTCTACGTCAAAACTCATTGTGGAGAGCTCACCCAACTCTAAGCTCACCAACAGAAACAGTAATGCCTATAAGAAACTTTGCAGGCGGCTGGGCTCTCAGCGGTGAAGAAAGAGCTAACACATTTGCTACTCATCTTCAAAAAGTGTTCCAACCTAACCCTGCAACAAATACGTTTGCACTACCGACTGCTTCAAACGGGTCTCAGCTTCAACATGATCCAATCAAGTTTCGCCCGAATGAAATCGTTAGAATCATTAAAGAGCAACTGAACCCAAAAAAATCTCCAGGAGGTGACCAAATAACCCCAAAGATGATTATTGCGCTTCCTTACTGAGCGATCTGCATAATTGCCCAGCTCTTCAATACTATCACCAAACTTGGCCACTATCCAGACAGATGGAAAATGTCAATCATCATTATGATACCAAAGCCTGGAAAAGATCACACAGTTCCCACGTCGTATAGACCTATAAGCTTATTACCGTGTCTATCAAAACTTTTTGAAAAATGTTTGCTGTCCCGGATAAATCCATTCCTGAATCTTCATAACATAATCCCGTCACACCAATTTGGCTTTCGTGAAAAGCACGGAACAATTGAGCAGGTTAACAGAATAACATCAGAGATACGAAGCGCGTTCGAAAATAGAGAATACTGCACTGCAATATTTCTGGATGTTTCTCAGGCATTCGACAAAGTTTGGTTGGCAGGTCTAATGCATAAAATCAAAAAAAAAAAAAGCTCCCAAACAACACACATAAGCTGCTTAAGTCGTACCTATACGACAGGAAGTTCGCAGTAAGATGTAACACTGCAATGTCTGACGAACACAGTATCGAAGCTGGTGTTCCACAGGGCAGCGTACTTGGACCAACACTGTATGTGATTTTCACAGCAGACCTCCCAATAAGCAGCCGATTGACAACATCTACCTTTGCTGATGATACAGCTATTCTCAGCCGCTCCAGATGCCCAATACAAGCAACAGCGCAACTAGCCCTGCATCAGCCTTCATAAACGTGGAAAAACGGTTATCAGATTGGCGAATTAAGGTAAACGAACAAAAATGTAAGCAAGTAACTTTCACCCTTAACAGGCAAGATTGTCCACCGCTCACGTTAAACAACACCACACTTCCAAAAGCAAACGATGTAACGTATCTGGGCGTAGACTTAGACAGAAGACTAACATGGCAGCGACACATTGAAGCTAAAAGAACACATCTCAAACTGAAAGCCAATAGCCTCCATTGGCTCATCAATGCTCGCTTTTCCATTAGTTTGGACTACAAGGTCCTGCCTTACAACTCTGTTCTAAAACCAATCTAGACCTATGGTTCCAGTTATGGGGGAACGCCTGCAACAGCAGCATTGACATTGTCCAGAGAGGCCAGTCAAAATCTTGAGAACCATTACCGGGGCACCGTGGTATGTTCGAAACAAAAACATTCATAAAGACTTAAACATCTCAACAGTCAAGGAGGAAATAGCGGAACAAAATGTAAAATATCGTGGTAAGCTCTCATCGCACACAAATCATCTCGCGAGAGGTCTCACAAGGCTGCGCAGCCGATCCCGTCTTCGTCGTAACGACTTACCAACCCAGCGATGATTTTTAGGGACGCGCACTCAGAATACAGTCAAAAAAGAAAATGAACTGTTAGCTAAGATTTATTAATAAGATTTGTATACTTATTGTAAGTTTTCTAATTCACTAGAAAAGATTCAATAAATAAGCCCAGCAATTTAAAAAAAAAATAATAATAATAATAACAAAAACAAGTTGCAACGCATTGTGGCTAACTTGTCGCGCTTCTGTCACAAAAAATACCGATCAACCACTACTACTCTGTACATCATCTGTACATCTGTACGCTGAATCAAAATGTGATGCTAAAAAACGGTCGATCAAAAGAGTCATATTTCATCGCTGTCGCCTATACAAGGCTCAGACGGTCTCATGCAAGTTTGAGGTC
Source organism: Scaptomyza flava (assembly GCA_030179655.1). NCBI lineage: Eukaryota > Metazoa > Arthropoda > Insecta > Diptera > Drosophilidae > Scaptomyza > Scaptomyza flava. Next base: position 38,207,919 of record JARNME010000012.1, on the reverse strand, counting down.
GATTGGAGCAAGAACCACTCCCATACAATGCAAAACACCAGATTTTGCTGACTTACAATGATCCTAAAGTAAAAATGCTCTTGCACGAGCTGCATGAAGTTAACATGCACTGCGGCGCTCACGCCTTACGAGCAACGGCATGGCAACAATATTCGATCCTGAACGACAAAACCATGTCAAGACACATCATTCACAGCTGCGTAAAATGCAACAAGGCAAAGCCAAGGTTGATTAACCCAATTATGGGCAAATTTTCTGCCGATCGAGTGACACCGACATGCCCGTTGCTCCCTACAGGCGTAGACTAATGCGGACCAATATGAATTCATCATAAACTTCCCGGAAAGCGACCAGCCAAAGCATACATAGATGTTTTCTGATGCTTCTCCACCAAGGCGGTACACCTTGAGCTGGTTAGTGATCTGACAACAGACGCCTTTTTGGATGTCCTGCGAGGCAAGTGTCAAACTATTAATTGTGATAATGCCACAAACTTCATTGGTACAAACAACCAACTGAAGGAACTGGATGGATCAATATTTGGCGAAAAGGGCCCAGTACAGATCATAAACCAATGTAATAAAAAACCAGTTGCCTTCACATTCATTTCGCCACCATTTGGAGGACTATGGGAGGTTGCGGTCAAGTCTGCAAAATGGCTGCTGGTCACCACAACCAATACCAATACCACATCTTTGAAATTCGAAGAGCTAAACACGGTGATTATTGAAATTGAAGCAATCCGCCTTCATTCATGCACACTTTTTGATTGGGGAAACGTTGACTACTCCCCCCGATATAAACACGGACCGCAATGATTGGGGAAACGTTGATTGCAATGAAAGGTTCTTAGTAAAAACGCTGGGAATAACTATCCAGACTAAAGCAAGGATTCTTAAAACAGTGGTAGGAACAAAATTTGCAATAGCTGCAAGCCAGGCACAAGTGGAAATCCGTTAATTCCAATATTGAGGAAGGTATGCTTGTGCTAGTCAAGGAAGACAACATACCTATGATGAGTTGGCCAATGGGTCGCATTGTCAAAACTTATCGCGGACAAGACAATTACATAAGGCTGGTTGATGTTAAAACTGCCTCCGGCACCTACAAGCGCCCAATTAACAGACTTGAGCCGCTGTTTCCAGAAGACATGGCAAAAAAAACAAACTATCAACGAAGCGAAAACGACTTATGTCGCCAACAATCACGTCATACATGCTAATTCTGCTTCTCATGTTACCTCTGGTGCTGACACAATCAGTGTCTGTGAAAAAATTTGACATGAAGCCTGGAATATTCTATGAAAAGATTGGAACAACACAATGAGCAATCTACGACTGGACCATAATTATATATTCTGAATTGGAGCCCTATGAAGACATTAAACAATGTGCACACAATTGATTCCATATCACAGCATTTTCAGCACTAATTGGACGAGTTGCAAACGACAAACGTACTCTTGCAACACTCGTAAACACCAATTACCATTTATTGGACGTATATGTACTAACGAAAAGTACAGTCAAGTGGCCCAACGATACCAAGCACCGGCTTGTTAACGCGCGGACCCACGCACAAAGCGACCCACCTCCCGCCCATCCGACCGAGGGGCGCTCCGCTTATCGTGCGGTTACGATGATCGCGAACATGTAGACAAATGACACAAAACTAACTTTTTAAAAGAGCAAGTAGGAGTGGCACTGTGTATTAAGTGGGAAAGATCGTTATAAATAGAACACAGAATACGAAAAGGGTTATGAAGAGCATAATTAGAATTACAAGTTTGAAGAGATATAGGTACAAAATTTCTAGTATTTCTAATAGGAACAGCAAAGTTAATTTGGTTAATTAATTCAGAAGAATCAATTTCACCATTAATTAATTTGTGAAAAAAGGAAAATGAAAGCATTATTCTACGATCACTCAGAGAAGAAAGATCTATTAGTAAAAGTCTACTACGATAAGACGGCAAATTATTGTTAGTGTCCCAGTTAAGACCTCTAAGTGCGAAGAGCAGAAATTGTTTTTGTACCGATTCTATTTTATTCTGATGAATTTCGTATTTCGGAAACCATATACACGATCCATATTCCAGAATCGGTCGTACAAGAGAAGTATACAGAGTTTTTGTTAAGTAGGGATCGTTAAACTCCTTCGACCAGCGCTTAATGAACCCCAAGACACCAGATGCTCGATTGGAAATTGAAGAAATATGCTTGTCAAACTTAAGCTATGGGTCCATAACGATGCCCAAATCGTCAACCCATTCAATTCTATCTAGTGGTTTGTTGTCAAGAAAATAAATATTAAAAAAGGGCAAACATCTAAAAAATGACATTACTTTACATTTACTGTAATTAAGATTTAAAAAATTTACTTTACACCACATTTGAAAGTTGTCTAAATCTCTTTGAAGCTGTTGAGCAGCTAGGGGAGTTGCAGCTGACGTGCATAGCTTTACATCATCAGCGTACATCAAAACCCGAGAGAACTTTATAACCGATGGAAGATCGTTTATAAACAAAATAAATAATAAAGGACCAATATGACTACCCTGAGGAACGCCTGAAGTGACCTGAACCGTCTTGGAAACGGACCCTTTGAATAAAACCCTCTGAGTTCTAAGAGTTAGGTAGTCTTTAATCCAAAGAACTAGAATATTTGAAAAGCCCAAGAGTTCTAGTTTATGTATTAGGAGATGATGATCTACAGAGTCGAAAGCCTTACTAAAATCAGTATAAATAACATCAGTCTGCAATTTGTCCTGAAAACCCTTGATAACAAACGAAGTAAATTCTAACAAGTTAGTGGTAGTAGATCTTTGTTTCATAAATCCGTGCTGGCACGGTGAAATAATAGATTTACAAAGGTGTTGAAGATGGGAGGTTATTAATTTTTCAAAAATCTTAGGAATAGCAGACAACTTGGAAATACCAATATAATTTTGAACATTCGATTTGTTTCCTTTTTTATGGAGAGGAATAATAAATGACTCTTTCCAAATTTTTGGAAAGGAGCCTAACTCCAGGGACAAGTTAAACACTTTAAGCAACGGCTTTAAAAGACCATGAGCGCAGTGTCTAAGCACACAGCTTGGCACTCCGTCAGGTCCGGGGAAAATATAGGTTTCAAAACATGAAGATTATTTAAAAGTGAGTTTTCAGTGATTTTCAGTCCAAAGATGCGATTCGAGCCATTAACCCGATAAGGGTAAGGCAAACCGACTTGAGATTGACATGAGCTATAAGTCGTTTGAAAAACTTGGGCAAATATATTTGCAATCTCCTGATCAGAATTGGCCTTCGTTTCCTCAAAGAATACTTCCGTTGGGAGTGTCGATGACCTACGCTTCGCATTAACAAAATCAAAAAATCGCTTTGGATCCTGCTGAAACTGTAATCTACACCGAGTCAGGTAATTCTTATAACATAGGTTATTTAAGATATCAAAACTGGCACGAGCAATCAAGTATGCAGAATAGGTTACCGATGAGCCGTTTTTTCTAAATCTCTTGTAGAGTTTAGATTTTCGATTTTTGTGAATTGTCAACTCTCGGGTAAACCACACAGGTTTGTTAGACCTGTTTAGCTCACCAACCGGGACACATAAATCAAATAAAGAATATAAGGTATTATAAAAAATTTACGGCCTGTGTTAGATCACACGGGCGCATAGGTTAACCGTAGAATACGTCATTTTGTGCAACAAAAATTATGAAAGTAAACATAGTATTTATATGATTTGAAATTTAAATACATTAAAGATTTGAAAAAGCTGAAATGCATATTTATGCCTTACATAGCAAAAGCGTTAATAAAAGCTGTTCAATCTTTTATTAAACGTTTTTTATTATTGTATATTGAATAGAATGCATAGAATTTAAACAGTTTTATTAAAAATAGTACTTAAAACTAAGTAATTTTTGTTTTATGATGAATATTTGATTTTTGATATTATTGGTTTGTGGAAGGAAAAGTAAGAAATGTAATTAATTAATGAAACATTTAAATTTCTTGCAAATACTAAATCTATATTAGTCTGAGCTAAGGTGGTTGCTGCATTTTTAATATATGTTAAGTTAAACTTTTCTTGCATAAATTCTGCGAATGAACTGTCTGATGTTATTTCTAAATTGAAATCACCAACGATGAGCATGTCCACCTCCGTGTCAACTATAAAATTCTTATCGATGAGTGAAGTCAGATGAGAATATTTCATAAGGGCAGAAAAAAGCATTTTTTGTTTGTTATTTTGTGACACATTCGGATGAAAATAAACAGAACCAAGAATAAATTTGATTTGATTATTAACTTTAATTTCTGATAGACAAATGTCTCCTATATCGCTTTCAATCAGTTGCCTGTTCGATACATCAATTGGAGTACAATATGTCCACATGGTACTTTTTGCGTAGATTGCTACTCCAGATGCGCGACGACGTTGCTGTAAATTATTGAAATGCGAAATTAATTGGAAGCCTTCTATAGGTACTGGCTGGTTCATATCCATCCATGTTTCGCTGAACGCAAGAAAGTTGCATTGCATAAATATGTTGTCAGTTGCAATATCTAAAGAGTGTGCAACTAAACTTTGTGCATTTATTATTCCGATATGCATTATGGTATTGCTTTCGTTATCTTGGTCATCCATGAATCGTTGAACCTGTTCAGTTAATGTCGGTAGATTATGAGCTTTTAGTCTTTCATATTCATCATTTATATCTTTAATAGTTGGGGAACTGTTACTAGCGGCATGGAAAAATGTAAAGTTGTTAGTGTTATTAGTTAAATACAAGCCTTCAATATTAGTAACACGACTTAAACCCACATACACCAATTGGTTTATTTGGCTTTTATTGTAATCATAAACAATTTTTTCAAACGTGGCACCTTGTGATTTGTGAACAGTTATTGCAGCAGCTGGGGTTATTGGAAATTGCAATCGTTTACATTTTATTGTTCTCGTAAGGGTAATATGTGAAGTTGCTTTCAATATTGGTGTCCATTTCAGAGCATTATTAAGGTTATTAGAGAATTTAGACAAAACATGCGGTCTGTATTTGATACGCGTGATTTTTCCCATTCCTGGATCTGGAAGTTCAAACCACAAGCAAAGCATTTGGCGATTTGGTTGTTGTTGTTGCTCACTTTGAAGTAATAGTGGTAAAGCGTTAGTTGATTGATGTTGATGCTGATTGATTGCATGTTGTTGTTGAAAACGATGTGAGTGCTGCTGCGGTTGGTTCTGATCTAATTGTGGTAGGTGTTGTTGTTGATTAAAATGTATGACTTCTCCGTCCATTGCTTCATTTGTATGAGTGGAAGGTTGTGTAAACTCAATAAATTTTAGTGTACCAATAATACCATTGACAAGTCCATCATTTACATCTATATTCACAGTTAACATATATGGTGAGCCAATGCATAAATTTATTAGATAAGGCAAACCATTTAATTCCGAAGTGCTCATTTTATGCAATTTTGTTCTAGCTTGAACTAGTTCTGCTGAAGTTGTATTGCCAGTAATTTTGTCAATTGCGATATGATGGATTTCACCGTTTATAGCATATTTGTTGTATGCATCAACACTTGAATTTTTATGAAATATACGAATAACATTTGGCAAATTGTCTTTACACCATTGCTCTGTGCGGAAACGACTCTCAATCATGGCAGTTTCATTTGGCAGTAATTTTTCTCCGTTCCCAATTTTTGTTAATAAATTTGAAAATTCAACATTGGACTGGCGCATAACTTCAGTCAAATTAAAGAAGTGTAATTGTTGCCATAAGATGTTTCCACCAATTATGCTATTACACCGTTTATAAATAGGTCTGGCATTTACGGGAGGTAATTGTCTAAAATCGCCTGCTAATATTATATGCAATTTCCCGAATGGTGAATCACCAATACCTGTAATTTCCTGCAACCGATTATTGATTTTATGGAATATATCGCAGCCTATCATGCTTATTTCGTCAATAATGACACATTTAAGCCCCGAGAAATTTCTTCTATATTGTTGAAGCACTTGATGGCTTAATGCGAAACCCGACCTTCGACTGGGCGTAATTCTGAAAGCAGAGTGTACTGTTGTGCCGTTTAAATTTACTGCTGCCTTGCCGGTGGATGCACATGCCAAATAGGAATTACGAAGTTCACATTGTTGTTGTCCAAAACGATTTAATGTTTCCATTATGAGCTTCATGGTAAATGTTTTTCCAGAGCCAGCAGGACCTGCGAAATATATTTGTATCGGTTCTAAATCAGATGATGATAGACGATGAATAAATTCAAGAACGAGCTCTCTTTGTTTTCCATTTGTTGAGCGCATCGCATTACAATAATCTTGTTTTGACAAGACATTCGTCCGTTTTCGTACAATCGAAATGGTAGTATCAGTTTCGTACTGAAAATCATCATTGTTTTCAACACCAGCACCAACAAAAACATTTCTTTCATTTTCGATTCGGAGATTATCATTTGAAATGATTTGCTCGTTTTGACATAGTGCCTGAATTTCAGCCATTAGTTGGTGAATATTAATGTTTGATTCATACTCCTTTCTTTTGTTCATCAAATATTCTTCGTTGCTGTTATATATATCTATAAATTTGTTATTATCCAGTATGTCGACAAGTTCATTTTTAAATGGAATATAAAGTGTAACAATTTCACGTTTATAATTAACAATATCATCAATGTCGTAGTTTTTATATCTTAATATTCTTTGCCTTATTCTCTTCTTGTAAACATTGGTATTTGCTTGAAATATGTCATCAGCGTTCAGAGAACCATTATCTTCTTCAAAATGAAGATCGTTTTCACTGTTCTGATAACTTCTTTTTCTCACATTTGGTGAGTACCAAGCAATGAAATCTGCTAGACAAACATCCTTCATATCGTCACACCTTTCTTCATATTTTAAAAAAATTGATTTCGTCCATATATCAGTTGAATTTTCATCCTGCCCCTCCCTATCCATAACTGCACGCCTTTTTTTGCTTTTATGTCTTTCCTCTGGCCATACGGTTGCAACGAAGACGATGTCTCTGCTACTTTTGCACATTGGCTGCCGCAAAAGGTACCAAGCAGCTTCCTGAGCACTCATTTCCACGCTGTTTAATACTTTCATACTTATTTTCTTCATTAACTCTATGATTTCTATATCAGGATATTCGTTATGGATGCGCAGGAGTTCCCTGTGAAGTTGGCTAATTCCACGGTTGGATTTATTCACATACTCAACAACATATTGTGCACACGAGTATTCTTCTAATATGAATTGGAGATCCATATTCGAATTCAAGGTGGATGCTATCCATGGTTGAAAAGTGTTAATATATATTTGATGCATATTTCGTTTAAAAATAACGGTTGGTCTTTTGAGAGTTGATCTGATTACATTCAGATATTGTTCATAATTCAAATTATTTTCGTGCAGAAATTCATGGAGTTCTAAAAAATTGCGTTCTTCTAGCATCGTTTTCATTTTAATCGCTTTCTGAGAATATATTGATTTTCGATTGTCTTCATTAGACAATGGAATCAAAATTCTTGTCTCATTAATTGGCCAATATGGTATATGAAAACGGCATTTCGTTTCCCCTCTTTTAAAACAAGTGAAAGTGTGTTTATGTGTTTGATTGCTAATTTTATTAACGTCATCCAAGTGTTCTGCTTGAACTGAACATAAAGCATCTATTAATTGAATTGTGGCACTCATAGTATTTTCTCCTATTATATCAAGTGGATCATTATTCAACCATAAGAGTATGTGTGCATGTGGACTTCCTCTATGTTGAAATTCGATCCTTATAAAATAATCCAGAACGCGATAAGAACCAAAAGGATTATAACTTTGCACTGATTGCAACATCGCCATTATGACATTAAGCAATTTTTGAAAATAGATACAGCAGACAACGGGGTCCTCGTTAACAAGGTGCGCACACATATATCTATTCAATTTGTTCATGACATTTAACATGTTAACATCATTCATGTTTTTAAAATAGTCATTTAATTTATGCAAAATTGAAAGCAGGTGAGGCCACTTTGTCTCATTTGCACTAATTGTGAGAAAACAAGTTGGTTTTCCCAATTGTCGAATCATAGCAAAGAGATCATTTCGCTTTTGTTGCCAATATGCCATAGAATTTGGGATTGACTTTAAGAAAGCAAAATTTTTTTCAGCACAATCGTCGTAAAACTGTGGATCTTCAATTTGCCTCCGGGTTACGTTTGCAAGAATTGGGACACATTTAAAACTATGACGCATACTTTCTAAGACACGACATCTCATTACCTTCATTGCCATGTACAAAATATGATGAGGTGTAGCACCACGGCGATCTTTTCTTCTTATTTCGCTGGTGGCTTTCATATATTCCGTTACGTGTAAACTTTCTTTAAACTTACGAGGCTCGCCGTAATAAATTCCTGGAAATGATAGCTCTTCCGCATATTTGTCATATAATAGATTCATTGGAATGCAATTCTGGCCAGGAGCAATGTCTAAGCAGTACTCCTCATTCCATAGCAGTGTTTGCTGCGTGGCTAATATAACTTCTGAATCAGGAGATTCATCAGAAATGTGCTCTTCAATTGTATGTTGTGCGAGCCTAACACATTCCGGTGGAACACATGGTTGTTGTGCGCGCATGAGAGGTTCACGTGATGTACATGGTTCCTCGTGATTATCTTCATATGCTGTCCTAAGATAATCCCAATCAACGCGTATATTATACATTTTGTACAGCTCTGTATTTTGCAAATACGTGAGCCAAGATTTAACAGCAGATTTTTGACTGAGCCTCTCAAATAGGTTGATTTATGTATCAGCTTTCTTTTAATATTTACATTGAAAGCGAAATCGTCACCAAGATCACGGGGTAATGTCCTTATCATAGTTGGTACATCAACTGGAACATTGACAACTTGTCCCACAATTGCCAAACCTTGATAGCGCAATTTTCGAATTTGCATAAAGGGACACCGAGGCGATACAAGTCGCTCTGTTATTATGTCTAGCGCTGGTAAATTCGGTTTATGTGGATAAGTGAATCCGTTTGATTTTGATAAATTTGGTAATTTTTTTTTGTGGACAAGAGAAAATTTGCATGTTTGACATAGGCTAAATTCTTCTAAATTTTGTTGAGGAAATTCCTCTTGCAGAAATGTCATTGTGGAAATATTACTTACAGTATGCAGATCATTTTTAAACCACAGTCTATCGCATACATTACAAGCATACCCAAAATCATTATCTAAAAACAATTTTTGGAAACGTTGATTCGATGCTTTCCAAGTATTGCTGTATATGGAATTTGTTGTTGCAGTTGTAGTGGTTGTTGATGGATTTCCTGTTGGTCTACGCCTCGGGTTTGTTGTTGCATTTGAAGTTGTAGTTGTTGCGTTTGCAGTTGTTACATTTGTTGTCAGTTCTACAATACATATTAATTCAATAAGCATAAATATATATTTATATAAATTCACACGGTTTGTACCTGTTGCGTTTGTTGTTGTTACAGTTCTTGTTGATCTTCTCGTTGGTCTTCTCGCTGCAATTGTTGTTGTTGACGCTGAAATAGATATTACTTCCATAAGTATAAAAATATAAAATTATAAAACGCATACTGTTTGTACCTGTGTCATGTGTAGTAGTTGCATCTGTAGTTGTTGTTGCAACTGTAGTTGTTGTTGTTGTTGCAACTGTAGTTGTGGTTGTTGTTGCAAATGTAGTTGTTGTTGTTGTTGCAACTGTAGTTGTTGTTGTTGTTGTTGAATTTACTGTCGGCTCTACAGTATATATTAATTCAACCGCTGAAATGGATATTACTTCTATATGTATAAAAAAGTAACATTATAAAAGCATATTATTTCTACCTGTGTCATTTGCAGTTGTTGCATCTGAAGTTGTTGTCGGCTCTATACTAGAAATTAATTCTACAATACAAATTGAATTATATAAAAACACGCTGTTTGTACCAATTGGGTTCATGATGGCGGAGTCTTCTATAGAGTCATCTTCGAATATTTAATTTTAAAACACAACTTACCTGATCTTCTACTCCGTAAATTGTACATTCTTTTACGCTGCGCAAAAGTATTTTTTTTCACAGGCGGCATTTTTTAAAATTTATTTTATGAAGTAAGTTCATGCATGAGTTGCAAAAATCAAAGCTGCTACCGTAAAGACAAACTTTCCTATAGTCAACACTATCGATAGTTTATTTCCCGTTAGTTAGTAGCCACTGCTGCCCTCGATAGTGGCAGCGATAGTGTAAGACCATAGATTGTCCGATAGTTCCATCGATTGTTTGCTGAGCTGAGACGAACAGTGCAAGCATATGCACATGCTATCAGCTATCGCACTCACTCACACTTATTGGTTACATCACTAATACTAATATACACACATTTGAAATAAATTTAATTATGACCAAACATCTTAATGAAATTTCAGCACTTAGAAGATATCAATCATGACCGCATATATATCAAACGAAAGGAAATCGAGTCTATTTTATATTGAGAAAAAATTAAACAAATTCATCAGGGAGTTTTTAAGCAATTTGCAATTAAAAAAAAAGTAATGATTTTCGCACTGGTTTTTTGCCTTAAAAAGTTATAAATTTGGCAAAAGTATATAAAATTTGAATGTAGGAATGTTTGTTTAACTTATCTCAACTTATATTCCAAAACTCTAAAGTAATTGATGAATTATTGAGAGCGCTAGACCAATTTAAAGTCTTCAAAATGAAGCAAAAATATACATATTTTTGGTTTCAATTTTTTAATAGAAAATGTAATCAATACATATATTAATATACATTTATTGAAAGCTTGAAGCCTTGGCTTTTAAATGAAACTAATTTGAGGAAAATTGATCCATTAGTTCATGAGCAATAAGCGATTTTGTGAACCTCTCTTATTACAACAACAACTTTTTTGTGTTGAGACTTCATTATCGTAAGGTAAGACGTATTCTACGTCAAAAATACTGATTGCCACGTCCAAGACGTCAGACTCGTAGAGGGGAGACCAGTCAGTTTGGGATAAAAGCAGAGCGAGTCCCTCAAAATCAGTTTTCCGAAAATGACGAACTCGACTCAAAGGCATCCTGAAATTGCAACGCGTTCGGGAAGGTAAATTAATCAACAGCTCCAACGTAGGATGGTATAAGTCTTCGGGATAAGATATAGGCTGGGAACGGGAAACGGATGAAGATGATGAATCCAAAACAAAAATCAGATCAAGCATTTTATTGAGAGAATTTGGGATAGCATTAATTTGACTCAATGACATCCCAAGTAGGTCGATTAAAAATTCATTCGGGGCCGTGGGAGTCAGGGCACCAGAGTCAGGACAAGAAATCCAAGTAGCTTCAGCAATGTTGAAATCACCAAGAACTACAAGAGAATCACGATCAGAAAGCAAGGCAGAGACAGAATGAATAGCAGATAGATGTGTCTCATAGATAGAGAGATCAGAAGGAGGAGGTATATACGAACAAGTGATAAAAATGTTAATACCGCAAGTGTTTAGCTTTACAGCAATAAACTCTATATCAAAAGAACTATCTATTCAGAAGGAAAGTCTACATTCACAGCAATAAGCACTCCACCACCACGCCGAAGAGTACGGTCCTTTCTGTAAATAGAATATGTACTACATAGAATTTCGGAATTGAGAACGTCTTGCCTTAACCACGTTTCAGTAAAGGCAATGACATGGAAAGGGAAAGAAAGACTATTAAGGTATAAGCTAGTGAGTTTACTACAAAGACCTCCTACATTCTGATAGCCAACTAAGAAGGAGGATGTTAGTTTTTTGAACTATCAGTTATTGGGAGAGTTACCTTAGAACCAACCACCGGAAGGGTAGATACAATCGGGGGCCGATTTTTTTTCCTTGCAGTATACTCTTTCACAATTATGTGTTCTGGCCAAAATTCTTTGCAGCATATAGTGCAAAAATCTTGATTCGGAACACTGATTTTAAAAGACGAAATGTTCCGATCATAAGCAAATTTGAATTTCTCCACCGTGAAATTCGATTTGGCCTTGATATAGACCTTGACATCATCTGATGTTAAATCAGGGGGAAGCCTTGAAACAAATATTTGTTTTTTAGGTGGAACAGCAACAAATTTTTTAATTATATCCTCCACTGAGGCTGGTTTGGAAGACTCAGTCTCGGATAACTGAATATTTGGCTCTTTAAGTTTGATAGAGTTTTTTTGTTGATTAACATCAACACTACTAACCACCAAAGAAACCGAAGGATCGGGATCAGATAACACAATATCCATGGGAGTTATTGGTATATCATCTAAGTTCTCGATAATTTTAGTTGGAGGGACATGAAGATTTTTATTTACTTTATTTACTTTACCCTGCGGTATCGGAGCGTTTGGAGTATTTTCCGACATCACAGAGCCCGATAACTGCCCAACGTTGGCCTTTTTACGCTTTGGAGAATCCATTACGAGATTTTTCTCGTTAAGGTTTCTTTGGACCGATGAGAATTTTTCACACAGTTTATACAACTGGCAGAAAACGCCATCTAAGCCAAGTTGAGTTTCTATAAAGCTTGCAATGTCTTTTTTTTTCTCCAAACATGACCAACACGGCCACTCTAAATTAGTATCCTTCATGAGGTCTGAGACACGGCCAGTAATGCCGGCACATTGCTCATGAGCAACATTTGTGCACATCCAGCAGCAGACAAAACCCATTTTTGAGTTTGCGCGGACTTGACAATTCGCATAGCAGCAGACAGACATTTTTATTTAATTTATTAAAAGGGAAGAAAAGTACAAATAAAAAAAAAAAAAAAAAAAAAAATATCGCTGCAGAAAACTGTTATGATTAAAACACAGGTCCACCCTAAAGTGCAAATAGTAAAGCTACAAACAAAACTTACTTCACAGCTTCACAAACAAAAACGGCGCGAGCGCGACCACCGAAAGCAACAAGCAACGGAGAAGAGTTTGACCGCGACCAACACCAACACAAAAGAGCGCGTTAGAGTAAACGATCAAGAAACGGTTTAATGCACTGGGAGCGAAACGCTTGAAAAAAAGAGAGAGAGAGAGTGAGCGTAAAAACACAAAAACAAAAACAAAAGCAGGCGGCAGCAAGTTGAGAAAATTTTTCAGTATGCTGGACAGCAGTTTGTTGTTGTGTTTGGAATCACTTTAAAACAAATGCAAATTAAATTGTTAATTTACTGTCCACTTTGGGTTTAGGAAAACCGGCAAAACACAAAGTCACAAAACTATTAGTTTACACAAAGACGCGAAATTAATAGCAGAAATAAAACGCACAATAGTAAAAAAGCGAAGCGCATAAAAAAAACACGTCCGTTGCGATGCAAAGCGAATGACGAAAAATGACGAAATGACGATGCAGTTGGCAACATTGCAAATAGTCTATATGAAGTTTTAGATTCTGACTACGCTAATAAAATAACCAATGTCATTGAGGAGGTAAAAACCAACGAAGCATTCCTACTGCACCTGCTAAGAAATCAAACATCAGTACTTGAGTAAACTATCAACGATGTCAAGAAAACCAGAAAACCATCGGACAAGCGGCTAAGACTACCTGAACTGCAAGTGAAAATCATTTGCCAAAGCAGAGTAAGATACACAAACGCACGTTTGACAGAGACTAACCTGGCACTGTCAACTCAACTAACACTGCTAGCAGCCACCCTTCAGCGCATATAATCAGAAATAGTAGATGTATAAATAGCAATTCGCCACCACACCACACAATTGGTACAAATACGGGATCATTTGATTTCAGATCAAACACTGCCCGTGATGTCAGCCAACGTAATTCAACTCTTCAGAATAATGAGAGCAGAAGGCACAGCTACCGACAGTAGTGCTGGGCGAAGCATCGATCTAACCTAGATATATCGATGCTTCCAAAAATAATCCGAAAGTACGATGTTTCTTGCTTCGATCATCGCTATATTGCCATCTGCAGACGATTTTTTCCCATCACTTGAAAAAAAAATCAATGAGTGTTGGAACTCACGGGCGATGTGTTAACACTTGTTTGTTGGTTTGTTTGTACCGTTATTATTGCGATGAACACGTGTAATATTTTATTGAATTTGGGTTTACTTTTAGAGTTTGGGTTCATCATTCATCAGTTCATTCTCTTATTAAAGAAGTCCGCTATGTAAGTCTATAAGTGTGGGTGAGTGTGTGTATTCACAAAAGAAGCAATACAGAACTGCACTAGTCGATTGATAATTGTTGTCTACTCTTATAATGTTGGAAGATTTTATGTTATTAAACAGTTTTTAGTTATTTCTCAATTATGAGAAAACGCCAATCTTTGCTAATCAAAATAATCAAAATATGCAATTATTGCAAATATATTCTTTAACTACATATCGACAATAGCCCTTATATGCTATTAGGGTATCCAAAATTCATCATTCGTCCAGTGCATTTCCCTTTTGCTTCTTTTGTGAATGCACGAAAATGCACACTTTTTATTATAGCTAAATTTAATTATTGCTATCCCATTATTCTCTTAATAATTGCCAACTCAGAAACCCTGCAAATACATATAAATAACCTTGTACGTAATAGTATTTATACCCTTAACCCATAAAATGGGTAAATAAGGGTATAATGGTTTTGTGCAAAAGTATGTAACAGGCAGAAGGAAGCATCTCTGACCCCATAAAGTGTATATATTCCTGATCAGCATCAACAGCCGAGACGATATAGCCATGTCCGTCTGTCCGTCCGTCTGTCTGTCTGTCTGTCTGTATGAACGCGTGGATCTCAGAGACTACAAGAGCTAGAGACTTTAGATTTTGGATATAAGTTCTCTTATACCGTGAGCAGAACAAGTTTGCTTCAAATTATCGATAACTATTCTGGTTTCCGATATACACATAATATCGATAACAAAAAATATCGAATTTGGAAAATCTAAAAATGAGGGTTGAAGTAATGGGTAATGATAGACCTTTTCTGAAAATTTCGTCCAAATCGGTAGGGAAGCACCGGAGATATCGAATTTAATCGATTAGAGTTAAGTCAATTTAGTAAGTCAATTATAAATTTAATTTATATATTGCAACTGGGTTCAGGGTATCTTCTAGTCGGGCTCTCCCGACTAGAGCCTTCTTACTTGTTATACTTAGCTCTATCGCACTAACAAAATAGAAGCAAGAGAGAAAAATAAAGAGAGCAACATGGCTGTCTCCCTCGCACTCACATGTTCAAATCAGTAGGAACTGGCTCTCCGGATGACATTATCGAATTAATTGTATCATGACTAAGCACAAACAAAACAAAACGAATTCAAAGCAATACACAGCGTTCGTTAATTCACGAGCGAGACTTCGTTTTTTACGACCACTTTTCTCTGCCGCAACACCAATACTATCATATTCGTTTGCAAGCAGAGACAATTGTTGTCCAACAACCACGTACTATTTCAATTTTTGACTGCCTATCGGTGTGAATTACTAGGCGAAACAAAGCAGCAACAACGCAGCGAATGTTACAGCGGCGAAATAACGCAACGAATTGACATTAGTGCTTTTAAGATGTTAACACATCAGAAACGCGGGATAAGGTAAATTGCAAATTTTTGCAATAAAATTAAGATACTTAGTAATAGCTTGTAAATTTAGGATTTTGGTGTTGGCAGTGCAGTGGAAATGGACAAGTTTCTTAAGGACTAGGACAAAGGCAAAGGTAAATATTATTTTATATCTTTTTTTGCCTTTCTTGTGAGGCTACACCTTTTGCATATTCATCAAATGTGATAAACACGTTTTCGTGTATAGTTTGCTACAAAACGAAGAAAATAAATGAAGAGGATGAAACACCACGTTGGCGTGTATGTGGTGTAGGATTTTTTCAAAAAGTCTGCCGACAGGAAATGCGCTGTATGTTAAAATGTAGCAAAACATACCAAACCAGCGGTAATACAACAAATTTAACTAAGCATTTACAGCAAATGCATCAGAATTTAAGCGTCACTAAGATTGTTTGACCGAAGGCGGCTGGCTCTATTTTAACGCTTTTGGAAATTAAATACGATGCATTATCAGCAAAAATACAAGCGCTGGACAATGCAGTGACTTATTTTATAACTACTGATCTTCGGCCATATTCTGTGGTGGAGAACAAGGGCATGCGGCATTTGGTAAGCACACTAGATCCTCGCTAACAGCTGCCATCGCGAAAAATACAGAAATTACGCACCATGCTTGATCAGATAGATTACGTCGCTATAACTACTGATGGCTGGACTACAAGAGCCAATGAAAGTTATCTGACAGTCACTTGTCATTTTATAAATAATGATTTTGATATGCGGAAAGCAGCCCAATTTCTTTCAAAAAGCAATGTTCTATGCGTTGTGCATATGATAAATTTGGTTGTTTAAAGACTTTATTGGGAAAATGTAAAAATATTGTGGCATTTTTCAAGAGAAGTACCATTGCATACGCAAAGTTCAGAGATGAACAAAATACAGAGAACCCATTGAGCTTGAAGAAAGAATGTCCAACGCGATGGAGTAGAGCAACGATTTCTGCAAACTAGATATGCCATTCGTAAAGTGCTACTCAACACTCCAAAAGGATTAACGCCATTATCTGCGCATGAAATTTCCATTCTTGAAGACCTAGAAAATATTTTGTCTCCGTTTTAGCACGCAACTTTTACCACATTATTGAGCAACCTTGTGACCGTGTCAATGGTCGTTCCTATTTGCTGTGGACTTCTTCAAAATCTGGATTTTATCAAAGCCAACAGCTATTGTAAAGCTTTTATCGCAGGCGTTGCTTGGGGACCGAATCAAAAAATTTCGTAACGAAAAATATAACAATACCTTGAAAGAAAGCTCGATGCTACAAACCGTACACTGACTGTACGAAGCTCGCTGCTACGAATACGTAAACGTTTGTATGTCAGTGTTAGACTGTCACTACGTACAACAATTATTTTCAGTTGCTGGTGAATAGCTGTACTGCAATAACTGTAGAATTTGTGTAAGTATAAAGTGTTTTAAAGCATGAATAAAAGACAAAGTGCATTTGGTAACAAAGAAAGTGGTGAAAAAAGGGAAAGAAAATGAGTGAGTACTCTGTACATATACTATATATATATATATATATATACTAGTAAGTGGCCCGCTTTCTTTGCTGCGCGGATAGTGCACTTAGAAGATAGATACAAAATAAATAAATTAGAAAATATTTAACAAAATAATAAAGCAAAGTATTTTATATTCTCTTTTCCACGCACGCCACCATTGAGGTAGAGAATCAGGCGCGTCATATTTTATTGTGGTTTCCCCAGAAGGCCTTATGCACTTTTTGAATTTAATTTTCAACTATTACCAACTTTTAAGAGCTTCTTTATATACGACATTGGTTGTTTTTCCGTCAGGTGCTAATACAAATAAACATTTTGGTGAACTGACTCTTGAGCAGGCTACATGAAATGGCCATGAGAAAAACAATCGTGTCTTAAGTCTAGTGCGGCTAATTTAAGAGTTTGTCACTTTGATTTACTTATTGTTAAGGCAAAGCAAACTTTTAAAAGAAATTGCAATCTTTTAAATTGAATTGGCAATTCAGAATCAGAAGGTATTAATGGCATTCTCGGTATAAAAACCGTTTTCCCAATACCATTGCCAGTACAGAAGGAAGGCAATGGTATTGGGAAGGACTTTAACTTGCAATCTTGTACTATTGCAAAGTTTTGGCGGTTTCAAGTTGCGAATCAACATTACAGATGAACCAATCTTTAAAGTTAATTTATGTTCGACAGGGTAATGAACTGCATCTTCGATTTCAGTCACAGGATCAATAGAGTTATATGTCATTTCTTCACTTTGAAATGATTTTAATAAAACTCGTTTATTTCCAATGCATTGTCATTTCTCGCAGTCAAAATAGCACGTTCTGAAAACCATTTGAGTGATTTTTGAGAGATATTTGTAATATCCGGAAATATTTTTAGAGTTAGCTCTTCAATACTTTTCACAACATGACACAAAGTTGATGGTAAAGTTATTTTGCCATCATGGGTTGGAAATAATCCATTTCCTATTTGGAGAAGCATTTCTGCCAATACACCAGCTATGCTATCACATTTCAAGTGCACTCGCATATTCTTCGTTAAAGCAATTTTCTGTATTTTGGGCCACAAAATTGAAGACTTTAAGCACGCATTTATTTCATCTGCTCTTGTTCCTCTGGGGATCACTGGAAGAGTTTGTCGAAAATCACCAGCTAAGAGAACATTTATGGCACCCATTAAGTATTCACTATCTCGAATGTCTTTCAAAGATCGATCTACAGCTTTAAAAGCGCTTTTATGGCCCTAGTACAGTCATCCCAAACAATAAGCTTGCAATCTTTGAGAATAGCAGCCTTATTAGATTGCTTTGAAATTGAGCAAGGTGATGCCTTTAAATGAAACAAATTAAATGGAATCTTAAGTGTAGAATGCGCTGTGCGGCCACCATTAAGTAAAGTGGCTGCGATACCGGAAGAAGCAATGGCCAATGCAATGTTTTTACTTTGCCATACCTTTGCCAATAATAAATTTAAAAGATACCATTTACCTGTTCCACCAGGTGCATCTTAAAAATAGATTTCTCCCTTTTCTGCTTCAACGCTATGTAGTATCTTTTCTTTTTTATACCCTTCACAGGGTATATTGACTTTGGCATGAATCTGTGAAGTAGGCCGCGTCGGCCCCTTCACAAATAGTTATATATATTATATTTATAGTTTTTAAGTCGCAAGAAGCGCATCGGTTGTTTGAGTTACCTGT
>JARNME010000012.1:38031950-38176363 GCA_030179655.1 Scaptomyza flava | reverse complement strand
ATTTAATGATAAACTTCAAGCATCTCACCGCCTCCACGTGGCGACTCCGGAAACAGTTTCTTCGTCATCCGACAAGGATCTGGCTAAGGTGAGAAGGCGTCATGACAACCTGGCTAGTCTCCATTAACGTTCTAAGCACGTCACCATTGAATTGGCGGTACAGGTCTTGTTGAGATAACTCCAAGTTAGCGTCTGATCCTGGCTCTGAACAGAAGCACCCATAATGACTCCTGTCAACCCTCGCGTGGCCGCCCTGTTGGCGTTATTGCCATCACAGACAACCACGGGGATCAATGGACGACGGTTCTTTCGTGTGAGGATAGCGGACTGGAGCGGGGACCCATACAGAATGAATAATCAACAACAACAAGAAACGGAGGGAGGAGAAATTTTAGGAGGAGCGGCCAAGTGCCAAGCCAACATAGACCCACAGCACTAGTCTGACAACACCGAGTCTGCCCCAGCATAGGGTACACGTAAACAGCTCTCCATGGCAAGAGCTGATTAAAAAGATGCACGCTTTAGAGGAGGAAGCTATAGGTCAGTGCAAGTCTGTACTTCGAAAGATGAAGCACGCAATGACAAAACAGAGAAATAAAAGTATGGACGTAATCGCGAGTTATAGGAAAAGTTGGGAATCCGCTGAAAAAGGAAAAGCAGAAGAAAAAAGTCAGGATGGAAAGTTCTGGACATTTACAATGGAAGCGACCATGAGTACATTACCTACTCCATAAATTACTCAAGGACGGCAAATGACCCAGCCAGGCCCACACGACGAAGGTGGAACGTAAGCCACCTTAATAAATTGACAGGATGGACAATGAAGAGCTTTATTTAGAAAGCGCCGACAACGTAGTCCACAGAACAATAAAGAGAATACGAAGAGCATGCGATGCAGCAATGCCAAAAACAGGAAATCCACGTAGATCAGGACAGGAAGTATACTGGTGAACGGACGAAATAAGAACTTTGAGAGAGACCTGCATAAGAAGAAGACGACTTCTTACTAGGGCTAGGCGGAGAGGCGACTTTATCACACAGGATGAGCAGTACAGAAAAGCAAAAATAGAATTAAACACAGCTATCCAGAAGAGCAAGCGTGAAAAATGGAAATCTCTCTGTGACGACATAAACAATAACCCTTGGGGCCTGGGATACAAAATTGTCATGAAGAAGCTCGGATCCAAAAGTGCGGTACCAAGCCTGGAGGAAGATCACATGGACGATATAGTGCTCTGTTTCCGTCTGACCAACTTAGGCCAAACAGCACACCAGACCGAAGGACCGAAGAAAGCGTCGAGCCATTCTCCCAAGAAGAACTCGTATGCTAGACACAGCAGGGAAGCTATTGGAAAAGCTAATCAAACCCCGATTAGTGGATGCCATAGAAAGAAATGGCGGTCTGTCCCCAAGACAGTATGAGTTTAGACGCGGGCGATCAACGATTGGGGCTGTAGCAGAGGTTGCAAACGCTGCCCTCAAAAGCAGACAGGGCAACCACTTCTCACGACCCATTGTCCTGCTGGCGACGTTGGACATTAAAAACGCCTTTAACAGTGTTAAATGGAACAACATACTTGACGCACTAAAGAGACGGTTTCGGGTACCTGCATATCTCTTGCAGCTGATAGGCAGTTACTTAAATAACCGAAAACTAATATACACGTTCTCTGCCGGACAAAAGTGCATAGAGATTACGTCAGGCGCAGCGCAGGGCTCCATACTCGGCCCAGAGTTGTGGAACATAAGCTATGACGAAATCCTTCACATAGAATTTCCAGAGGATACATTCCTGGTAAGATACGCTGATGACATTGTGGTGGTTATCACGGCTCGCAATGCAGAGTACGTGCAAAGAAAACTAACGCAGGTAATGATACGGGTCGAAGACTGGTTAGATTTACGCGGCTTAAAACTAGCACTGGAAAAGACGGAGCTACTTATGATAACCGGACGACAGATACCACTGGAGATAAATATGAGAGTCGGAGAAAGTATTATGAAAACGCTTAAAGTAATCAAGTACCTAGGAATAAGGCTTGACCCAAAGATGACTTTTAAAGCGCAGATCCAATACGCAAAAGCGAGGGCAGTAGAGTCTACAAAATCACTCAGCAGACTTATGGCAAATGTTGGCGGCCCGTACCAATCTAAGGGTAAACTTCTTATGGAGATCAACAACGCCATATTTTTATATGGATGCGAGATATGGGCAGATACGCTTAAAGTTAAATGCAGGATGTACCCCTACAGGCGGTTCAGAGAACAGCCGCGCTAAGATTAACAAGCGCATACCGAACTGTATCAGGCGCAGCATCGCTTGCTATTGCGGGCGTGATACCAATCGACCTACAAGCAAGGGAACGTAAAAAAATCTATGGGCTTAGACAAAAAAGGGAAGCCACTACACAAAACCTTAACACATTCAAGCAAGAGACGATCGCCTTATGGCAGGAAAGGACTTTAAGAAAACATGGAGACTTAGAATACAACGTCACACAAATGATGACGGGACATGGCTACTTTAGTGCCTTCTTAAATTCAATAGGAAAGAGCACGGAAGCTAGCTGTGTATTATTATTATTATTATTACTAGGGTCTTGTTGCACTGCGACCAGATGTTAGGTCTTTTGTGCCGGCCTGTAGGAATTAGGGTAGAGCCTCTATACCAAGGCTTCTAATAAAAGAGAGCACTTTGGTAGGGTCTATATGTTCACATATCCTGTAGGGGGGGATGAGTTCACCTCCTAGTTGTAGAAGTCGACGTCTGCTTAGCGAGGGGCATTCCTATAGAACATGTTCTGATGTTTCAGGCTCCATCTCACAGAATCTGCATGTGTCGATTTCTGAAAGTTTTAATTTCTTAAGGTGATACCTTAGGTTGCAATGACCCGTTAGGTAGCCTGTTAGAATACGTATATCGTTCTTTTTTAGATTGATGATGCGTTTTGATCCCGTCATCTGGGGGACGAAAAATTGTTTGGCTTGTCTCAGCCCTGCACTGTCGGTCCAGTGGCGACTTATTTCCTTTTCCTCCCATTTCCTGACCAGTTCTCTTTTGTGTCCTTTCGAGAGTCCACAGAACGGTTCAGGGCCGATTAGTGGTGACATCGCCCCGCGTTTTGCTACGGAGTCTGCTACCTCGTGTCCTATGTGGCCTTCATGCCCCGGCACCCAGCCCATCGTTAAGATGTTTTTTGAGGCAAGGGCGTTCAGCTGCTGGAAACAGTTCTCTACAAGTCTGGAGGAGATCGTGAAGGATCTTAGCGCTATGAGCGCCGCCTGACTGTCAGAGAAGATGTTAATCCGTGCTTCTTGCATTTTCCTGCGAAGGCATTCACGAGCACAGATTTCTATAGCGTATATCTCTGCTTGGAAAATGGTTGGAGACTTTCCCATGGCTATGGACTTGTTGAAACAAGTTATGTTTTCTGTTCGTCAGTTACGCTCAGAATGGGCTCATTTATTAGGGGTTCAAGAACCCGAAGATGCCCGGTAAGATCACCACTTTTTATGCTAGTGATGTTTTGAAGGCGAAGTGCCCCCAGGCAGGCCTCCTTTTTCAAGGTGATGGGTAGAGGGGGTATGCCAGTTATAACTCCAAGTGCTGCAGTGGGACATGTTCGGATGGCCGTGATGCCTATGCAGACTAGTCGTTGTAGTTTGGTAAGTGCAGCCGCAGCTGTCTTCTGGGTAGATTTCGTCCACCAAGCAAGAGATGCATAGGTTAGGATCGGTTTAACCACAGTGTTAAAAGACCAGTAGATCATTTTGGGACTTAGGCCCCATGTTCTACCGAAAAACCTGTTACAAGCGAAGTGTGCTCGAGTCGCTTTATTTATGGTCTTTTCAAGGTGTGCATTCCAGTTGAGCTTGGAGTCAAGTGTAACTCCTAAGTAGTTGGCTTCAACCGAAAAGTCAATGGTAGATTCATTTAAGGATGGTCTTGTTAGAGACAGAGACCTTTTCCTGGTAAAAGGAACTAAAACAGTTTTAGACGGGTTTATGGACAATCCTTTGTCCTGACACCATCTGTTGGCTATGTTAAGGGCTTGCTGCATGCGGTCCGAGATGGTTTGCTCATGCCAGCCCACTATATAGATGACTAGGTCATCAGCGTAGCCTTGAGTGGCGAACCCTAAGTCGTTGAGCTTATAGAGTAGCTCGTCGATGACCAGAGTCCACAAGAGAGGAGAGAGTGCTCCCCCTTGAGGGCACCCCCTTGTGGCTGTGATTGAGGTCATGGTTCCTCCAAGGTCTAAAGATATTATTCTGGATTTAAGCATTTCCAGAATCCACCTAATAATGGGTTCGGGTACATTTTTATGTACAAGAGAGGCACGGATAGCCTGATATGAAGTGTTGTCAAAAGCTCCTGATATGTCTAAAAAGGCACATAGTGCTATTTGTTGAGCGCCAATGGCCTTTTCAATGGTTGTTGTAAGGCAATGAATGGCAGTCTCAGTTGACTTACCAGCTTGGTACGCATATTGGTACTTATGTAAGGGAAGCTGCTTGAGATTCATCTCCCTGATGTGCTGGTCAATTATCTTCTCCATAGTTTTAAGGAAGAAGGAGCTAAGACTAATTGGTCTATAGGACTTAGGCAATTGGGAATCTTTCTTCCCTACCTTAGGAATAAACAAAACTTTCACTTTAGCCCATTTGCTTGGTATGTGTCCAAACAAGAGACTAGCTCGGAATAAACGGACCAGGGGGATTGCGAGTTGATGCAGTCCCCGCTGCATCAAGCATGGGTATATTTATTCATGTACGATTCTTAGTGCTACAGTATCGCTACTATAAAAAATATATGCACTAATCACTAAGTGTCAACATTCTTGAAATCAAACTTAAGCTATACATTTAATTCTTAAGGAATAATTTTAACATGATTTATTATTTTATTTCTATTAAATTAATTATACGATTATTACATTTAAGTTTTTAAGTTTTTAATTACCAAAATGTGCTTTTAACTTATTATTAAATTGATGTGCGCTGGAGATGGATTTTAAATCTGACGGCAGGTTATTCCATAGCCGAACAGCGTAGATGTAAAATTGCCTATCGGAGCATGCTAGCTTGGTTCTCATACAAGTAAGGTTAAGGACTCGGGGTGATGTGGCGAATTTAAGTTGATCAAACAAGTACTCAGGCTTTTTCGTGTAAATTACTTTATGTAAGAAGAGGAGGACTCTGACATTTATTAAAGACAACAGGTCTAGGCCAAATAGTTGCTTAGCAAAGCTAGTTATATGGTCGCCCCTTTTCAGACCAAACACATATCGAGCTATACTATTAAATGCAACTTGGAGTTTGTTGTAGCTGCTTGCATCACACTTTGCAAAAATCTCTATTCCATAAAATAGTACTGGTATAGCTAGCGCCTTTGCTATCGTCGACCTGATCTCTATAGTTAAAAATTGTTGGGTTAAGGACAGTTGTCTAAGAACACCGTAGCATTTACCCACAACTTTATTTATATGGTCGCTCCATGATAGTGTCCTGTTAAATGTTATTCCTAGGTTTTCGGCTCTATCTACATAACTTATTTCTACAATGTCAATACTAAGCTTAATAAAACTGTCAATATTCAGGTACTTTTTGTATATCACTATACACTTAGACTTTGACGGGTTGATACACAGACCATTACGAGACGCCCATTTACTGACACATAACAAATCATCGTTACAAATACGGATACATTCATTGATTAGACTTACAGGACGACTGACATACATTTGGACATCATCAGCATATAAGTGAACATTACAGTTTGACAATACACTAGGCAGGTCATTTATATATATCGTGAAGAGGAGAGGTCCCAAAATAGATCCTTGTGGGACACCACGAGAGACTGATAAAAGATCAGAGATTTTGTTATGGGCAACAACGGCTTGTCTGCGATTACATAAATATGTGGACAATAATTTGGTTGCGGTTTGACTAAAATTATACATCCTTCATAGCTTCGTCAGTAATATATCGTGGTTAACCGTGTCGAATGCTTTACTAAAGTCAAGGAGTGTCAAGAAAGTAACTTCACTATTGTCCATGTGGTGTCGAATGTCTTCGATAACTTTTACTAGCGCCGTTGTACAGCTTCTACCCATTCGGAACCCAGATTGCTTTTGATTGAGAAGTCTATTTGCATTTAGGAAGAAATTTATTTGCGAAGCCAGTATGTGTTCGAAAATTTTTGATATGTAAGGCAGTATTGATATGGGCCTAAAATCTTGATTTACCTTAGGGATAGGCAATACTTTGGCAACTTTCCATTGGTCAGGAAAATGGGATGTTGTGATCGCTGTGTTAAAATATGAGTAATGTGACCAATTATAAGTGGTAGAATTATTTTTATAAATTTCGGATCTATGTGATCCAAGCCAGTAGCATTGGATTTTATTTTTCCAATAGACTGCAAAACATCACATTGGTTGACAATACTAAAATCAAAACTATTACTACAGTTACTAAGAGACTGGGAGCACACATACGGATTACACACTGTTACCGGAACATTAAGGTTTACAAATTTGTTGTTTAGAACATTAACATCTACATTACTATCTAAAACAGAAGTCACCTTACCAATCCCCATTCTTTTCATATCTTTCCAAATGCTACTGGTGGTCAGCGCATTCTTAAATTTTGAGTTAAAATACAGGCTTTTGGCTCTGCTGATCATTTGGTTTACACTACGTCTATGTAACTTAAATGTAGTGTACAGTCTATCAGTCTTGTAACGTTTCCATCTTTCGTAGGCCTCGTCCCTAATTTGTATGGCAAACTTGATGTCATTATTAAACCATGACTTAATTTTAGGCCATACTTTTTTAGACCTAAGTGGTACATATTTATTGTACAGGTAACCGATACTATGTTGCACATGACTAATTTGGGTGTCGACTTAGGGAAATGAGTAAATTAAATTTAAATTTAACGAAGAGCCTTGGCACTCTTCGTAAAGGCTAGTGTAGTCTATATTTTTGAAGTCACGATACGTCAAGGTTTGGTCATTGTAATTGGGAGAGATGTTGTAGGCTAGAAAAATAAGGTCATGCTTGGAAAACGAAGGAACAGAAAATTGGTCAAACGATATGACTCGTTCACAATTATTAACAAAAAATAAGTCTAATAAGGTATTCGATGTAGCTGTATAGTGTGTCGGTGTGGAGGAGTTAACAAGCATTAAGCCAAGTGACTCCATTTCATTCGAAAGATGTTTCTCCTTAATTATATTACTATTAAAGTCCCCAGTCAGTATGATGTCAGTATAAGTCAGTGATAAATGAGCAATTATGTCAATTATGCTGGAGTATTCAGTATGTCTATTGGGTCGATACAAGCAGCCAATAAGCATTTTTGTATCACAATTCGTATGTAGAAGTTCAATGAAAAGATATTCAATTAAGCTATCGTTTAACTGCTTGAGGACGACTTTGCATTTCAGTTTTTGATTCACAAATATTGCAACTCCTCCAGCATGACCAACACGATCAGAACGATACACACTATAACCACTACATTCAATTGACAAATCACCAAGATCAGGGACAAACCATGTTTCAGACACGCAAATAACATCAACATTGGAATTTACAAACAAATAACGAAACTCCTCTATCTTATTAACTAAGCTCTGAGCATTAATATGACATATCTTCAGCCCATCCTTCTTGCATAAGACCCTAACCATCGCATGGCTGT
Organism: Scaptomyza flava; assembly: GCA_030179655.1. Classification (NCBI taxonomy): domain Eukaryota; kingdom Metazoa; phylum Arthropoda; class Insecta; order Diptera; family Drosophilidae; genus Scaptomyza; species Scaptomyza flava. The sequence continues at coordinate 38,168,644 of JARNME010000012.1, read as the reverse complement.
TCGTTATGGAATTGTTATTTCCTAACGGAGTTGAGTTGAAAAGGAATAAACATCATCAAGCGCACATCTGTTAATCTAATTTTAAATCTAAAGCACATAAAAACATTTAAACACAAGTAGAAGAGAAAACACTTAACAATACAGATAAAAGAGAAAAGAGAATTATATATGAAGCTTACATTACTAAGAGCGAAAAAGATCAGGTGCATTTACAGTTGAGCTTTCGGCTTGCAGTCGAGAGAGTTTTTGTTTGCTGTCAATGCAAATAATTTCATCCGACTCTCTTATCTTCACGTGCACGAGCCCACGACGACAGAAAACTGCTGTAAGCGTCTTGCTTCTCTTCATTTGCATCGCCTGTTTAAATATTTGGTAATTATCTTTTGTGAGCTGTTCGTTGAGGTAAATGGGAACATTAGCATTAGCACGTGTGTCAAAGCCCAGCAAATCTAAGAGTAGTTGCGTTTTATTTGTTCGCCGGTAAACAGCTGCCGCGCGCAGAACTGTAATTTTGTCATGGAGGCTGTCAAATTTTATTAAAATTACCGGGTCAACCACGGTATTAGTGGCCTGTTGTTGTTTGACCCTATAAATTTCCCTTAGCCTGGGCGCTGGAGTGATCCCCAATGAGAACGATAAGCTGTTGAAAATCGTTCGCAACTGCTCACCCTCAACATACGGCACTCCATGCAGTCTCAAGTCATTGGCCACACTAGTACTCGCCTGTGCAGCCGACTTTGCCTCAAGTTCCGATACTTGTGCCTTTAAAGCCTGAACATCTACGGACTCCAGTTCTAACTTCTGTACCCGCTGCAGCAATCCCTTCAGATCCGCATTCATGCTATCCAGCCTCTCGTGGAGCACATGTAAAATGCGTTCCTCGGTCTCACCCATCTTGGCTGTGATCATGTTCGCCTGCTCCTCAAAGCGCTCATTTATGAGCTTGATGATAGCTGCAGAATCCTTGAGCATGCTGGGCTTTAGCTCCGCCGTAGAGTTTTCACGTACTCGCTTTGCTGTCGGTGCCATTTGAGTGTTTTTTGTTGAGTGTTTGTTTGAGAGTTTGTTGAGTGTAAAACAGCAGCTGTGTGCAGTTATTGTTGTTGAAAACAGCAGCCTAAAGAGTTTTGGCGATAGCTACACTGTTGTTTGTTGTTGCTTGTTTTCGTTAGCTTTGCCCGCGCTTGAACAATTATAAATACTAATATTGCGATTTTTGCGCAAAAAAAATTAGAATTATAAAATCTGTTTAGCTTTTTGTGTTTATTTAGTATTTTTATGAACCAATACTCGGCAAAACACTCTGATATAATTACTTTTTTGCGGAGCTCAATTTGAACGCGACTTAGTGCAACGAAAGTTCTTCTTCTGTATAGCCCATTGTACGCTATTTTGATGAAACAGTCTATAGGGCAAGTTTCCAAAACGTTCTGAGGGATAGGCGGGTTCCCTTCTCTCAGCCCTATTGGAGTCTGCCACCATAGCCACTCGCAGGTGTGGGCACTCTCCAGTCCCAGAGAGGTAGGTTGGTGCCTCACCCTCTGAGCTGTGCTGCTCCACAGCCACGCACTCGGGAAAATGAGTAGTCAAAAGAAGGCTGCTCGTTTCCCTTGGGTCGTTTGTGTGTGTTCCATCTGGCTTTTTCAACGTACAGATGCCGTTTGAGTGGTCCTTGGAAAGGGCTTTTTGTAGCCTGACAGCTTCCGGGAGGTTTGAAATCTGCCCGCAGTGTTGGCGCCATGTAGCCCGTTTGGACCTTCTCAGCTCTTTATTATAGAGCGTTAAAGCAGATTTGTAGGAATCCCATGTGGTTTTCCCACTCTTTGCTTTATTGAAGAGCTTTTGCGCAGCCTTTTTGAGATCGTCAAGGCTCTTGTTCCACCAGGGAACAGCCCTTCTGGTCTTACGAACTTTTTGTTCGCAGCTAGCGTGATAAGCCGATTTAATGTTCGTATGAAGCACAGAAGCTTCACGCTCTAGCTCGTCAATGGACAATATCGGACGGGTGGAGCAGTCTCTGGATTGCTCAAGTTCAAAACAGAAAAGATCCCAGTTGGTGTTTTTGGGATTTCTAGTAACTAGGCTACATTGCAAGGCACATCCTATATCAAATCTAATGTGCTGGTGATCTGACATAGTGATCTCACTCGCAACGTGCCAGTTTGAGACAACGGACAACATGTTAAGACTACAGAGAGTTAGGTCGAGGACTTCCTCTCTGATTGCATTAATAAATGTGGGCTCATTGCCTCGATTTAGTAGGCTTATGTTGTTACTAATAATGTACTCAAGAAGGTACTCACCTCTTTTGTTGATGTCACTGCTCCCCCAGACCGTGTGATGTGCACTGGCATCACAGGCGATTAACCATCGGAGCCGGTTTCTCTGGCAATGCTCTACCAGGGCACAGGTAGCCGCCGTAGGCACAACATCTGAATCGCCGGGCTGATAGGCGGAGGCCAGCACTGCCTCCTGCTCGCCATGGGCAGTGGGTATTTTAACCCAGACTGCCACCAGGTCCTCCTGTGAAAGGGGAACATATGTTAGTAATAATTAACAACGCCGCTCTAGGGCGAGGTAGGTTGTTTGCATATAGCAATTTACCGGATGTGGTGCTAAGCCCCAGGACACGTCCGGCATTTATCCACGGCTCCTGGATAAATGCTATGTCCATGGTAGCAAACCTCTCACAGAGGACGTCAGAAGCGGCCTTTGCGTGGTGGAGGTTTGCTTGGAGACATCTTAGGTGTCTCCAGGGTTGGGAAGGGTGGGGGAGGGGGACAGGACATTAGTCCGCCATCTTGCGGCCTCTGGCTGCCATCTTCCGGCCTCGGTTTGTGCTCAAAAGGGCCTATTCCTCTAAAGTGCGCCTCGCACCATTATTCACGCGCCCGGTTCCGCGCGTGATGCTCCCGTAAAGGGGAGGGCGCAGGATCTTTTTCGGTGCTGCGGGCTCCTGGGCAGCTACGGTGCCACATGCCTCACCTCCGCTGGGGGTCCGGACTGTGCTGTTAGCTGCAGGCAGCCCAGGGGTCGCATGAGTCTCCTCAGCGACACCATGTGGTGTTGTTGCAGCCGCGTCCGCTATGGCAGTCTTGGAGCAGGTGGGCTTCTCCGCTACGAGAGCATGAGCCACTGCCTGTTCTTTCGAGCAAGCTAGCTGTGTATATGAAGATGCAGAAATCGACAATGTGGAACATACAATCTTCCACTGCGAGCGTTTCAGAGATGAAAGGCGACAAGTCGAGCATACAACGGGCCCTCTCACACCGGCGAACATCGTAGCTAAGATGATAGATAGCGAGGATTCGTGGAGAAAAGTATCTATCTTCATTGGCGACATTTTGAGATGCAAAAAGAAAGACTTAGAGGAGAGGATGTAAAATAATGTGGACTCACAAAAAAGCACGAAAAAGACCTAGACGAGTGGTCGGAATTTGGTATCTGGACGCAGATAAGCGCTTATTGCGTAGAGTGTCCCACTTGGATCATCTTACAATAAGGGCTCATGCTTATTTAAGAAGAAGGCGCATAGCGCACAAAGGCCCCACTTCGAAGTATTGCGAAAGCGTTTCCGAAGTGGAGACAGGCCCAACGGGGAGGGGTTGTTAGTGGGTATGCTACTCTGTAGAGAATCCCACACACCCTCACTACGACGGTTGCAGGCAGTGCATAAAGCATTTTCCCCTCCCAGCCAAAAAAAAAAAAAATAATAATAATTATTATTATTATTTTATTATTATTATTATTATTATTATTATTATTATTATTATTATTATTATTATTATTATTATTATTATTATTATTATTATTATTATTATTATTATTATTATTATTATTATTATTATTATTATTATTATTATTATTATTATTATTATTATTATTATTATTAAAGCAGACCAAAGCGCAGCCTCCGAAGGATCCCAAAGTTCAGGTGAGCGTGGAAAATTAGGAAGCGAGCAAGCATACGAGAAAGCACACATCCAACCTAAAAACGGATGCTGTAATAATTAAGCCAGCAGAAGGATATAGCTATGCTGAGGTCCTAAAAAGCCTGTGAGCCAACGAAAAGTTCGACGACGACGTCAAAATAAAAAGTTTTCGCAAAACTGAGACCGGTGCCCTCCTCCTTGAGTTGGAAAAAGGCGAGAAGCTTAAACGGCAATTTTGTGAGCATATCAAAGCAGCTCTCAAAGAAACTGCTGACGTTGCTAGCGCTAGGCCTATGGCAACAATAGTCATAAGATGCATTGACAGTAAAAAAAGATGACCTCAATGCTGTCAAAATCTTGTTGCCCGATGGATCCAGCGATATCAAGGTGTCAGTATCTGCCCCAAATACCCGGGAACATACACAGGCCTTCGTCACACTTACAGAAGACGATGCCGAAAAACTCCTTGCTGTGGAAAAAATTAAGATTGGCTGGCTAAAAGTCAATATGAAAAGAATGGACGCCATCAAGAAGTGATTCAGATGTCTGGGTATTGGACACATGCAGTATGACTGCAAGGGACCAAACAGGAAAGCCCAAGGTTAGTGCTTCCGGTATGGCGAAGTTGGCCACAAATTAGCGCAATGCCTTGGTACTCCCAAAGCTGGCTGTATCGATGCAAAGCTTTCTCCCGTGGATCATTTACCGGGTTCCAGCAGGTGCGGAGCGCTTAAGCAGCGGAACGCGTCAAAGAAGAAATGAGAGTTCTCCAGGCAAATATGCACCGGAGGAGCGCTGCGGACAATCTCCTGGCACAGCTACTGCTAGAGAGGGGGATAGACGCAGTGATCATCAGCGAACAGTACATGAAAGCAAGAAACGGTAACTGGATACAGGATGATACTGGGACTGCAGCTATCTGGATATTGTCCAATGGAAGCTTTCCAATAACTAGCAGTGGAACAAGAAATGGGTTCGTATGGGTTAAGTGCAGCTTATTCTCGCTTATGAGCTGCTATTTGACACCAAGCGACACCATTGCGGCATTCGAGGCCAAACTTGGAAGCATAGAAGACTGCGTACGCGGAATCGGAGAGCCTCTGGTCATGGCAGGCGACTTTAAAACCAGGGCAGTAGAATGGGGATCGAACAGCACGGGCTCACGAGGTCGACGGATACTCGACATGGCGTCTAGACTGGGCCTTGTAGTTGCAAACTCAGGCACTAGCACAACGTTCCGAAGACCAGGATGCATGGCACCGGACATTAACCTCGTCTCGGAGAGGCTTGCTAGAGCGCTCAGAAACTGGAAAGTACTTGAAGACTACACTGGTAGCGACCATCAGTATATCCAGTACGATATCCAGCTGACCGGTCGCCCGGAACGAAGAGACGTCCTGAGAGGAACGCGCAAGTGGAAGAGCGATCACCTGAACATTCCTGCGCTGCTGACAGCACTCGACAGAAACACAGCTCTACAGGTCCGAGCTAATAGCGCACAAGCAATCGTGCAACATACCATGCAGAGCATAACCCGAGCTTGCGATGTTGCTATGCTTAGGGTCCAACATACAGCCCAAAAGAAGGCGGCATTCTGGTGGAATGAAGAAATCGCTGATCTGAGACGCGCGTGTCTCCGACGCAGACGGAAGCTCACCAGAGCTCGAAGACGGGGTCCAGCAGAAGCAGAAGCATACAATATGGCAAGACGGACTTTGAATGCAGCTATAAGCAAAAGCAAAGCGACCAAGTGGGAGGAGCTCAGAAATGACATAAACAGCAATCCTTGGGGCATGGGCTACAAGATAGTCATGAAGAAGTTGGGTGTCAACCTATCCCCTCCGCTCCTAGACAGCAGGAAGATGGCTGAGATAGTTGATACACTGTTTCCGACACACCAACCGCTGGAACTACTACCGGAGCAGCTGCCAAATGTTCTGCCGCCCTTGTTCACGGTGCAAGAGCTTACATCCGCTTCTGGCGCACTCAAGAATAACAAAGCTCCGGGACTAGACGGCATTCCTTCCGAGGTGCTGAAAGCAATTGCAGCCGAACGTCCACAAGTGCTGCTAGACATGTACAATGCCTGCCTGGAAGAAGGAAACTTCCCTAAGGTCTGGAAGCAACAAAAGCTAACATTAATCAGCAAAGGCAAGGGCAACCTAGAGTGCGCCGAAGCATATCGGCCACTGTGCATGCTAGATACTTCCGGCAAGCTGCTGGAGAGGCTGGTTAAGCCAAGACTCGCTGCTGCGGTGGAGAACGCTCCGAGGCAGCATGGATTCAGAAGCGGCCACTCCACATTAGGGGCGATCCAGGACGTGATTGACACCGTCACGAGTGCGCAGATGGGTAACCATTACTCGCGGAAAATAGTGCTGCTAGTGACACTGGATGTTCGCAACGCGTTCAACAGCATTAAGTGGGCTGATATCATCAACACGCTAGAGATCAGGTACCAGATACCCCGATACCTAATGAAAATAATCAGGAGTTATCTTACCGAGCGTATTCTTCTCTACGACACAAGCGAAGGTAGCAGACAACGTACGATCACGTCTGGCGCTGCACAGGGGTCAATTCTCGGTCCTGACCTGTGGAACGACACTTACGACAGCATCTTAGAGATGAGAATGCCAGAAAACACCCACTTAGTGGCATTCGCTGAAGACGTTGCTGCTGTGATTGTTGCGCGTGACACCACTGAAGCCCAGCGTAAGCTAAATGTTGTAATGATTCAGGTCCAAGCATGGCTCCATGATCACGGTCTACAGCTGGCTGCGGAAAAAATTGAGCTTCTATTACTTACGAAAAGCCATATACAGCTCGAAACCCCATTGCAGGTTTGTGGCCGTACTAAAAGTACGCAGAGAACGGCAAAGTACTTAGGACTACAGCTAGACTGCAGGCTCAACTTCTGGGCGCAGATCCAACACGCAGCCAATAAAGCCAGAAGAGCCACAGCATCGCTAAGCAGACTTATGGAGAACATCGGAGGCCTCACGCAGAGTAAGCGAAGATTGCTCTTGACGATCACCAATACCATCCTACTATATGGGTGTGAGTTGTGGGCTGAAGCTCTGGAAGCTGATTGCCGACGCAAGGTGTATGCGTCAGTGCAACGTACTGCAGCGCTTAGGATCACTTCTGCTTACCGGACAGTACCCGAAGCGACAGTGCTGGTGATTAGCAGCTGCATACCCATCGACTTACTAGCTTTTGAACGCAGGAAACGCTGGGTAGCAAAGCAGGAAGGAAGAGTTTTGACCTTTGGGGAAGCTAGACAGCAGACAATCCAACAGTGGCAAGAGCGATGGAGTGCAGAAGCAACCGGCAGGTGGACGTCGAGGCTTATTCCTAACGTAAAGAGCTGGATGAACAGAGGTCATGGCGAGGTAAATTATTACCTAACACAGCTGTTGGCCGGACATGGATATTTCCGGAAATACCTTTTCCGCATGGGGAAAACGGATGGTGCTTGCTGTATCTATGGTGATGCGGCTGTTATTTATTTATTTATTTATAGTCAGCTAAGAGCAGCTGACATTAAAATGAATCAAAATTTAATTTAAATTAAAAATAATTAAAATAATTAAATTAAGTAGAATATAGAATAATATATAAATCTTTAAAAATAATTAAAAGTTAACGTAAAAGCTCTGGGAAATTCAATAAAAAATTGAGCAGTCCAACATTTGTTGCGAGGATTGGAAAAAACCCAGAAAAACCCAATCAGACCAGCGTTAGATTAGTAGTTAGTAATTACGATTAGATAAAGCAAAAAGGATCGATATTTTTAGTACTGGAGTTGAGGCCTCCAAGGAGACAAGAGAATAAAGTTTGTTATAGTCAGAACATATAACACGAAATGGTTTATGAATTAAATAGTTGCTGAAGCAATGATCAAGGCTAAGGGGTAAAAAGTTACGTGAAGATCTAACCGGGACATTAAATTTAATTCGACTCAAAAGAACTGATGAGTCGATTTCACCATTAAGTAGGTTTGTAATAAATAATACTCCATGCATAGTTCTACGGTTTAACAGGGAGGGAAGATTTATTAAAAGGAGTCTACTAGAATACGGGGGTAAGTCAACTCCAGCAACCCAGTTAAAACTTCTAAGGGCAAATAGAAGAAATTTCTTCTGCACAGATTCAATTCTGTCCTGGTGAATCAAGTATTGTGGGGACCACACACAAGAACCATACTCCAGAATAGGACGTACTAAGGATGTATAAAGCGTTTTAGTGGTGTACGGATCATTAAACTCTTTCGACCACCGCTTGATGAAGCCAAGGACATTAATGGCCTTATTGACCATATACGAAACATGAGCGTCAAACTTTAATTTAGGATCAAGAATAATGCCTAAATCTTTGATTTCAAACACGCGGTCAAGTGGTGAAGCATCAAGCAAGTAGTGAGCAGTATGAGGGGTACTTCTACAAAAAGATATGACTTTACATTTTGAATAATTTAAATTTAGTAAGTTAGTACGGCAGCAGGCTGACAAAGAACCCAAATCCTACTGTAGTAAATTACACAGGGAAGCGTCATTATAGGTGAAACATAGCTTTACATCGTCACCAAACATATACACGAAAGAGTTAGTAATAACTGCTGGAAGATCGTTAATAAACAAATTAAATAGCAAAGGTCCAACGTGACCACCCTGGGGTACACCAGAGGTAACAAAAATAGGTTTAGATACAGACGATTTAAAAACAACTTTTTGTGTTCGGCCACACAAGTACTTCGAAAGCCACAATAATAGTTTTGATTTAAATCCAATAATATTTAATTTTTGAAGCAACAGAGAATGACTTACAGAATCAAATGCCTTGCTAAAATTGGTAAAACAACGTCAGTTTGCATTTTTTCCTGAAACCCTTTGATAACAAGCGAAGTGAATTCAAGAAGGTTAGTGGTAGTAGATCTACGCCTAACAAAACCGTGTTGATAAGGCGATATAGTCGAACTACATCCGTCTTGCAGTTGAGAACATATAATTTTTTCAAAGACTTTTGGTATGGCAGACAACTTGGATATGCCCCTATTATTTTTAACGTTTGATTTTGAAGAATTTTTATGGAGTGGAATTATAAAGGATTCCTTCCATATATCAGGGAACACGTTTGAATCAACAGACAAATTAAATAATTTATTTAATGGCGCACAAAGAGAATCCGCGCAGTATCTAAGAATACAACCTGGCACTCCATCAGGACCAGGCAAGTAGCCAGGTTTAATAGAGTTAAATTCACTCAGGAGCATAGACTCAGTAACTACTGGGACATATATGCAATTTGACGTTTGAACTTGAAAAGGATAGGAATTACTACTACTATACATATTCGATGAGTATACTGATTGAAAATACTCAGCAAATAGATCGGCTACTGCCTGATCAGAACTTGCTGTTGTATCATCTAGGTATACTGAGGATGGCAAGCAAGAAGTCTTACGTTTAGAGTTAACAAATTTATAAAACTGTTTAGGGTCACGTGAAAAGTTTAGTCTATTATTATAGCAAGATGTGTTAACGGAAATAAAACTATATTTTGCTACTAAATACGAAGATAAATCTAAAGTAGTTCCCGATTTTTTAATTTTTTTATATGATCTTGACTTTGCGTTTTTCAACTTCGATAGTTCTCTCGTAAACCAAGTTGGTTTATTGTCACTTGAAGAACAAGTGAGGGGAACACAAATATCCAAAAGCGAATTCAAGGTCCTATAAAATATGGCTATGGCAGTTTCTATATCAGTACAAGAATAAAGGCGCGACCATTTAGTATGTTGAAGAAGATAATTTAATTTAGTAAAGTTAGTTTTACGAAAGCAACGGGTTTTTAAAGTATTTTAGATACTGAAATAGGGTTAAGAATTACGATGGATAGTTCTAAGGTTGGATGGTAGGTATCTTCCGGAAGCACTAGAGGGGGTATTCTACTAGCATTACTGCAATCGGAGTCCGAAACAAATATTAAGTCCAACATTCTACCACTACAGTTATGCACCCTGTTAACTTGCGATAGGCCTAACTCCAGTAGGCCATCGATAAAATCATCAGAAGTGGCTGGTAACACCGCCGAAGATGTGTCATTCACAGACCATACAACATGTGGCAGATTAATATCACCAACCACTATCAGATTATCCATATCTGTCAAAAATGACGAAACAAGTTGCAGGGCACTCAGATGGGATGAGTAAATGTTAATATCAGATTGAGGAGGAATATAAGATCAAGTAACATAAAGTGAACGGCCGTTTAGTAATATTTTAACACATAAAAACTCTATGGCCGGAAGATGCTGAGAAAGAATCTGTTCAGAGGAAATACAGGAGTCAACAGCAATGAGAACACCACCCCCCTTGCGGGAAGTGCGATCGCATCTGTACAAGTTATATTTAGAAGGAAAAATGGAATAATCAGAAATATCAGGTTTTAACCAGGTTGCAGTGAGTGCAACTATTTGAGAATCAAGAGATAAGCTGTTAATATATAATTTAGCCAGTTTAATGTTAAGGCCTCTAACATTTTGATATGCTAAGCTAATTACTTCTGTTAGTTTTTTGCCGCCGAGGTGGAGGCAACAGGTTGGCTAGCAGGCGGTGTACTATTAATCCTTATTTATTTATTTATTTATTTATTGTCAGCTAAGAGCTGACATTAAAATGAAATCAAAATTAATTTAAATTAAAAAATAGTTAAAATAATTAAATTAAGTAAAATATAGAATAATATATAAATCTGAAAATATTTTTAAAAGTTAACGTTAAAGCTCTGGGAAATTCAATAAAAAATTGAGTAGTCCAACATTTGTTGCGAGGATTGGGAAAAACCCAGAAAATCCCAATCAGACCAGCGTTAGATTAGTAGTTAGTAATTACGATTAGATAAAGCAAAAAGGATCGATCTTTTTAGTCTGGAGTTGAGGCCTCCAAGGAGACAAGAGAATAAAGTTTGTTATAGTCGGAACATATAACACGAAATGGTTCATCAATTAAATAGTTGCTGAAGCAACGATCAAGGCTAAGGGGTAAAAAGTTACGTGAAGATTATACCATTATTTATATTAATTCGCCTATTCGTATACTCCTTAACGACAAGCTGCGGCGGCCAAAACTTTTCAGAGCAAATTGTCGAGAAAAGTTCAGGCGGAACACCCAACTTGAAAGAAGATATACTTCTGGCATGTTTAAATTTAAACTTTTCAACAACAATAAGTGGGGAATCGATTTGACTCTTTACATATGCTGCGACATCATCCGATGACGTATCGGATGCCAGCCTAGAAACAAAACAAATTTATTGAGTGGTACAACAATCAGAGGCTTGTGAGCCCCAGTTGTACCTATATTAGGATTAATAGGCACACGAGCTGCTGAACCAGAGGGCTCATGCAAAGGTTCGGAAGATAAAGTGGCTAGGTTGTTGATAGGATTTCTTGCAGGGGAGTTAAATATCATAAGTGGGTTGGCATTGAAACCAATTGAAGGATTATTGTTAGGCACTAGAAGGGGTTAGGACCCGAAGTCTTTTTACGCCTCGGAGATTCGGTAATCACCTTTCCATTTTTGAAATTAAGATCAAGCTCGTTGAATGACGATTGCAGATTATTAAAAGCTACATGCATAGCATTAAAGCCAGCATGAGTCTGCCTCATGAACTTGGTTGATTCTTTCACAGCTAAATTGCAGGGCTCGCAGTACCATTTAAGGCCTGTAGCCAGGCCTGAAGCCAGCACACTTCATTTGGATCATGTTGTCACACAATCCACACAAAATAAAATCTTGGTTGGTGGTTCCAACCACTTTGCAATTGGTGCTACAGCATGCAAACATTTTCAAATTGATTTAAGGTTTTATCTGGCAACTAATATGCTAGCACAAAACAAAGTAAGGCGACGGTAAGTATAAGTAAAACGTATCACTGAAAGAGCATAATAAAACAGTAAATATCAAATGAGCGCTTAAATGAGAGAGCGTAAGCGCGTAGGCAGATAGAACCGCAAGTGCGACGGATAATAGCGGGAGAGCTGTAAAGCGAGAGCAAAAAAAAAAACTGACAAACTGTTTGTTGTTAGTAATCACACAGAATATGTAAATATGCAAATGTAAATATATGTATGTAAGTATGAACGTATGTTTACTTTATGTTTTCTTTATGTTGAGGCAGAGCAGTCTCCATTAAACTGCTAATTAAAGTGAGTATAAACTCGGCAAACTCTTTTATGTAAACGTAAATATATACATGTCGTAGAACTGCTGTTAAGAATACTGTTAGAGTTAAATTACATAGACACGTCAGAGTTATGAGTACTATTAGTGCTAAGTCATGTAGACACGTCAGCGTTATGAATACAGTTAGTGTTAAGTAACGTTTTAATAAATGAAAAAGGAGACAACGAGAGTATGCATCATGTATTGGTAGATACACAAAGGCGAGGTCCGAGAGAGATAGCTATACGGACTGAGTGTGGCGCGGATGTTCTAGAAGAAAGCTAGTGTGAACGAAGAGATAGACGAGAACGCACGCGACTCACTACGCTTTTGAATAGAAGAAAGTACAAGCAATATAAGAAACATGGAAAATACCAATATTCCCTCGGCTCCTACATCAGAAGTGGGATCGCCACAACTACAGCATCCTGGAAATATATTGCAGGTGTTGGAACAGCAGAATATAAAGTTTTTGGAACTGCTGAAGGCAATTAAGACGCCAGCAGCAACAACAACTGCAAAAAATAATTTTGTAACGCTGCCTACGTTCAACCCCGATGTCGCTGATGCCGACGCCGCAGCTTGGTGCAAAACTGCGAGCATGATTTTGGCAGAGCATCCATTGGAGGGCAGTGCATTGGTGATGACGCTTAGCAAAACGTTAATTGGAAGCGCATCACAATGGCTGTCACAAATCAGTTTTGGTGGAATGACGTGGCCTCAGTTTCAAGAACGGTTCGTGCAACGATACGAAGGCATAGAGACGCCAGCCGCCAATTTGTTTAATGTATTAAACGGACGGCCGAGTGCAAAGAGTGCTTGTCGGTGTATTGTAGCCGCATAGTGACGTCATTGATGACGAAATGGAGCACTATGACAACTGAGGAGATGGCAGTATCGCTTGTGATGGCACAAGCATCGCAAATCGACACTAGGCTTCAAAACTTGCTGTACACGAAAGCGATTAAGACGGGCAGTGAATTGCAACAAAAACTTAAAGCATTCACAATTGGCAAGCGTGTTGAAGGCCCTAGTTCCGATCATTGTCCGGAACCAAAAAAACAGAAGATGCAACCTCCAATCAAGTGTCATCATTGTAATGGGTTGGGACACAAAATACGTGATTGCCGCAAAAGGATTGCAGAAGAGAAGAGCGGACTAACACCAAAGCCAAGATATAACAGGACGGCGCCTGGGCGAGACCGATTAGGTGTGAGGTGTTACAGGTGCGGCAATGTAGGACACATTGCTACCAATTGCACCAAGGTTACAGTTCCAGCAAGTAGTAACACCGAGAAGCGAGTCGACTTGTGTACGGTATCGAAGCCACTGGGAGTTCTGCATCAAAATGGTGAGCCGTTCCAATTCTTCTTCAACTCCGGTGCGGAATGCTCAATAATTAAGGAGAAATTGAGTAACAAGATTGCCGGCAAACGATGTTATAATATTGTAATATTAAGAGACTTAGAAGAAACTGTTGTCAAAAGCACTTTGCAAATTTTGGCCAAAGTTAAAATATCTGAATTTCATTTGGAAATCCTATTTCACGTTGTAAAGGATGACTGCCTTAAGCACGATTTAATGATTGGCCGTGAAATATTACAACTTGATTTTGGCATAACTATCGATTCAGAAAAGTTAAATTTGTTTAAAACCAAAATAGTTAATGTTATTCATAATGAGACTACAACTGACATTATGTTAAAATCCATTAATGATAATGTAGAGTTAAGTGAACACGATAAGCAATCATTAATAACCATACTAGAACAGTACTCTGATGACTTCATAAAGAAAATACCGAAAAGGCGCGTCACATCTGGTACGCTAGAAATACGATTGATAGATAGCAATAAGACTGTTCACCGACGTCCTTACAGACTCAGTGAGGATGAAAAGCAGGTCGTAAGAGTAAAGATACAGCAGATGCTAGATGCTAAAGTAATACGTTCAAGTAGCTCGCCATTTGCCAGTCCAATGCTCTTAGTAAAAAAGAAAGACGGTAGCGATAGGTTATGCATTGACTATAGGGAACTAAATGCTAACACGGTGTCAGACAAATATCCCTTGCCACTAATTTCAGACCAGATTAATAGACTGCGAGATGGAAAATATTTTTCAAGCTTAGATATGGCCAGTGGTTTCTACCAGGTACCTATACAAACCGAATCGATTGAAAGAACTGCATTTGTGACACCGGATGGGCAATATGAATTCCTTGCAATGCCTTTTGGGCTGAAAAATGCCAGCTCAGTTTTTCAGCGAGCAATAATTCAGGCGTTAGGTGAACTAGCCTATTCCTATGCGATAGTTTATATAGATGACGTACTTATTGTTGCTAGATCGAAAGAGAGGAAGCCCTTGAAAGGTTGAGTGTTGTGCTTAATGTTTATCAAGTGCTGGATTTTCTTTTAATGTAAAAAAATGTGCCTTTCTTCAAACAGGAATTGAATATCTTGGTTATTTTGTTAAAAATGGAGAAATAAAACCAAACGCTTGAAAGATAGCAGCCCTGTCAGCACTATCGAAGCCAAGCTCAGTAACACAACTTAGGCAGTTCATAGGACTTGCATACTACTTTCGACAATTTGTGCCACGCTTCTCTGAGCAAATGAAGCCATTTACGTAAAAAAATAATTTTGGCATTGACTAGTGACCCAATATTAATCATCTTTGACTCAGAACTTCCCATTGAACTCCATACAGACGCAAGTGCCGTTGGCTATGGTGCAATGCTGGTGCATAGAGTTGATGGCAAGTGCAGGGTGGTGGAATATTACAGTAAATGTACCACGGCAGCTGAGTCTAAATACCACTCTTACGAGTTGGAGACTCTAGCGGTGTACAATGCTGTTAAGCATTTTCGCCATTACCTGCATGGTCGGAAATTTGTTGTGCACACAGATTGTAACTCATTAAAAGCGAGCCGCACAAAAATCGAGTTGACGCCGAGGGTCCACCGTTGGTGGGCATTCCTGCAATCATTCGATTTCAACGTGGAGTATCGTAAGGGTTTTAAATGGCACATGTTGACCTCTTGTCCCGTAATCCAATCTCAAATAAATCCAGTTACACAAATAGTTCGGTTGAGGTGCGTGTTGATTTAGCTGAAATTACGGACAATTGGCTAATTGCTGAGCAGCAGCGTAATAAAGACACCAGTGGTATTTTGGCACAGCAAAACGCAGGTGATGTGCAGGAAGATATAGCGAAAACATATGAGATAAGGAGTGGATTATTATATCGCAAAATTCAGAGAAACGGTAAAACACGCTGTTTACCAGTCATTTCTCGCGCCTTTAGATGGTCTGTGATAAACAATGTCCATGAAAGCATA
This sequence comes from Scaptomyza flava, assembly GCA_030179655.1. Lineage (NCBI taxonomy): Eukaryota > Metazoa > Arthropoda > Insecta > Diptera > Drosophilidae > Scaptomyza > Scaptomyza flava. The sequence goes on along the minus strand of JARNME010000012.1, from coordinate 38,153,145 downwards.
ATGCATCTTGGTTGGCAGAAAACATTAGACAAAGTTTACGAGCAATACTGGTTTGAAAATATGTCAAAGTACACCCGAAAATTTGTAGAAAATTGTATGAATTGTAAGATCTCTAAGCCCTCATCAGGCAAAGTGCAAATGGAAATGCATCCCATTCCAAAAATTAAAATTCCGTGGCATACTATTCACATAGACATTAGCGGCAAATTAGTGGCAAGAATGACATGAAGGAGTACGTTATCGTACAAATTGACGGATTCACTAAATTTACTTATCTGTATCATACGCTAAACTTAGACGCAGAAAATTGTATCAAAGCAGTTAGATCAGGCATTGCCCTGTTTGGCGTACCCAATCGCATAATAGCAGATCAAGGTAGAAGTTTTGCATGTGGCAAATTCCGTGAGTTTTGTTTGACAAATAAAATAGAGCTACACCTTATAGCCACAGGAGCCAGTCGGGCGAACGGGCAAGCAGAACGAGTCATGAGCACTATGAAGAGTATGTTGACAGCTGTAGAGACAAGCGAGAGATCATGGCAGGATGCATGAGAAGACGTGCAGCTAGCCTTGAACTGCACAAATAATCGTGTGACTAAGTTTAGTCCATTAGAGTTATTGATTGGAAAAGAGGCTAGACCACTAGGCATGGTATGCGTAAACAAAGAGAATGACGTTGATCTTGACGATGTAAGAACACGAGCCAAAGAGAATATTGACAAGAATGCAATGTATGTGAAGAACAGAGTTGATTTAGGTAAAGCAAAAATTGTTAAGCACAAGTTGGCGATCATGTCTTGCTGAAATGCGAAGAGCGACACCAGACAAAGCTGGATCCGAAGTTCAAAGGGCCATTCGTGGTAATTGAGCTGTTGGAAGGTGACAGATACCTGTTGAAATCCATGACTAGCAAAAGAACATACAAGTATGCACATGAGAGTTTGCGAAGGATGCCAGATGAATGTGTTTCATCTGAGTTGATTGAAGAGGATGATTGCGGTGAAAAAGACGTAGATCATCAGTCGAGGATGACTACGGTGAAATAGACGTAGGTCATCGGTTAATCTCTGTCACCGAGGGTTCAGGGAACATCTTACATGGGGGCTGGTCCAAGCAGCAATGTTCATGTCGGTGCCGAATGAAATTGTTTGTGGCAATGTTCATGTCGGTGCAGAATGAAATTGTTTGTGGCGGATGGTTGATCAAGTAGTGGATCAAGGCACTACAGGTGCACAGCGTCACAGAGTGGCGGCAAGAGCCCGAGAACCATGTACATATAAAATTGATAGCCAAATGGGCGAGTTTCGGTGGAAACTAACATTTGAAGAATTGCAAAATATGATAAGGCTAAGTTGTATAATCTGAGCGAAGCATGATGAATTGTCAAGCAAAATGTGATGTCAAGCCTGATGTTTACGTAACGTTATGCACACGAGGACGTGTGAATGTCAGAAAGGCCGTGTCGTAGAACTGCTGTTAAGAATACTGTTAGAGTTAAGTTACATAGACACGTCAGAGTTAAGAGTACTGTTAGTGCTAAGTCATGTAGACACGTCAGCGTTATGAATACAGTTAGTGTTAAGTAACGTTTTAATAAATGAAAAAGGAGACAACGAGAGTATGCATCATGAATTGGTAGATACACAAAGGCGAGGTCCGAGAGAGATAGCTATACGGACTGAGTGTGGCGCGGATGTTCTAGAAGAAAGTCAGTGTGAACGAAGTGATAGACGAGAACGCACGCGACTCACTACGCTTTTGAATAGAAGAAAGTACAAGCAATATAAGAAACATGGAAAATACCAATATTCCTTCGGCTCCTACATACACATATATTTGCAATCACTGCTAAAACTATTTACAAGATTAAACAGAGTAAAAACACCGTTCACAAACACAAGAGAACAATAAATAATCAAGAGCACGAAAAAACACGACCGTCACCAACGAAAGACTTATGAACTGACGACGCAGAACATACATTTTTCCACTGCCAGAAGTGGAACGAGTATTGATGCGCGCTGGAAAACAATATTGGGCCCATCGAACTCGAAAACAGTGTAGGAAAAATGCTGCTGCGCAAGGAGTTCTGGGACGCAGTTACAAACTTTGCGGGGAATGTTCTCCTGCTAAAGAAACGCGATCTGGACGCCGTTATACTGGAAGAGTGGCGCATTGCACAAATTGAAGCACAATGATGACGTGATGTGTCTAAGTGATGGCAGGATCTGGACGCGGATCCATTAAGTGAACATATAAGGCGTTAACAGTTGGCGCAACGTGCGAAATAGGCAACACTTCGAAGTAATGCGAAAGCGATCCCGAGGGTTTTAGTGGGTGCAAGCCCCACATACCTCTCTGCGACGGCAGATTGATAGATGCATGCAGGCATTTCCCCTCCTCGACATAAAAAAAAAAAATTAAAATTATTATTATTATTATTATTATTATTATTATTTTTATTATTATTATTATTATATATATTTTTTTTAATATTAGTTTTATTATAATGATTATGGAGTTGGAAGTTCTGTCTGTATGGCAAAGCGTCTGATCGGCTTTAACTTGGTAAAGCCCAGCGTGATCCATTTAATGATAAACTTCAAGCATCTCACCGCCTCCACGTGGCGACTCCGGAAACAGTTTCTTCGTCATCCGACAAGGATCTGGCTAAGGTGAGAAGGCGTCATGACAACCTGGCTAGTCTCCATTAACGTTCTAAGCACGTCACCATTGAATTGGCGGTACAGGTCTTGTTGAGATAACTCCAAGTTAGCGTCTGATCCTGGCTCTGAACAGAAGCACCCATAATGACTCCTGTCAACCCTCGCGTGGCCGCCCTGTTGGCGTTATTGCCATCACAGACAACCACGGGGATCAATGGACGACGGTTCTTTCGTGTGAGGATAGCGGACTGGAGCGGGGACCCATACAGAATGAATAATCAACAACAACAAGAAACGGAGGGAGGAGAAATTTTTAGGAGGAGCGGCCAAGTGCCAAGCCAACATAGACCCACAGCACTAGTCTGACAACACCGAGTCTGCCCCAGCATAGGGTACACGTAAACAGCTCTCCATGGCAAGAGCTGATTAAAAAGATGCACGCTTTAGAGGAGGAAGCTATAGGTCAGTGCAAGTCTGTACTTCGAAAGATGAAGCACGCAATGACAAAACAGAGAAATAAAAGTATGGACGTAATCGCGAGTTATAGGAAAAGTTGGGAATCCGCTGAAAAAGGAAAAGCAGAAGAAAAAAGTCAGGATGGAAAGTTCTGGACATTTACAATGGAAGCGACCATGAGTACATTACCTACTCCATAAATTACTCAAGGACGGCAAATGACCCAGCCAGGCCCACACGACGAAGGTGGAACGTAAGCCACCTTAATAAATTGACAGGATGGACAATGAAGAGCTTTATTTAGAAAGCGCCGACAACGTAGTCCACAGAACAATAAAGAGAATACGAAGAGCATGCGATGCAGCAATGCCAAAAACAGGAAATCCACGTAGATCAGGACAGGAAGTATACTGGTGAACGGACGAAATAAGAACTTTGAGAGAGACCTGCATAAGAAGAAGACGACTTCTTACTAGGGCTAGGCGGAGAGGCGACTTTATCACACAGGATGAGCAGTACAGAAAAGCAAAAAAGAATTAAACACAGCTATCCAGAAGAGCAAGCGTGAAAAATGGAAATCTCTCTGTGACGACATAAACAATAACCCTTGGGGCCTGGGATACAAAATTGTCATGAAGAAGCTCGGATCCAAAAGTGCGGTACCAAGCCTGGAGGAAGATCACATGGACGATATAGTGCTCTGTTTCCGTCTGACCAACTTAGGCCAAACAGCACACCAGACCGAAGGACCGAAGAAAGCGTCGAGCCATTCTCCCAAGAAGAACTCGTATGCTAGACACAGCAGGGAAGCTATTGGAAAAGCTAATCAAACCCCGATTAGTGGATGCCATAGAAAGAAATGGCGGTCTGTCCCCAAGACAGTATGAGTTTAGACGCGGGCGATCAACGATTGGGGCTGTAGCAGAGGTTGCAAACGCTGCCCTCAAAAGCAGACAGGGCAACCACTTCTCACGACCCATTGTCCTGCTGGCGACGTTGGACATTAAAAACGCCTTTAACAGTGTTAAATGGAACAACATACTTGACGCACTAAAGAGACGGTTTCGGGTACCTGCATATCTCTTGCAGCTGATAGGCAGTTACTTAAATAACCGAAAACTAATATACACGTTCTCTGCCGGACAAAAGTGCATAGAGATTACGTCAGGCGCAGCGCAGGGCTCCATACTCGGCCCAGAGTTGTGGAACATAAGCTATGACGAAATCCTTCACATAGAATTTCCAGAGGATACATTCCTGGTAAGATACGCTGATGACATTGTGGTGGCTATCACGGCTCGCAATGCAGAGTACGCGCAAAGAAAACTAACGCAGGTAATGATACGGGTCGAAGACTGGTTAGATTTACACGGCTTAAAACTAGCACTGGAAAAGACGGAGCTACTTATGATAACCGGACGACAGATACCACTGGAGATAAATATGAGAGTCGGAGAAAGTATTATGAAAACGCTTAAAGTAATCAAGTACCTAGGAATAAGGCTTGACCCAAAGATGACTTTTAAAGCGCAGATCCAATACGCAAAAGCGAGGGCAGTAGAGTCTACAAAATCACTCAGCAGACTTATGGCAAATGTTGGCGGCCCGTACCAATCTAAGGGTAAACTTCTTATGGAGATCAACAACGCCATATTTTTATATGGATGCGAGATATGGGCAGATACGCTTAAAGTTAAATGCAGGATGTACCCCTACAGGCGGTTCAGAGAACAGCCGCGCTAAGATTAACAAGCGCATACCGAACTGTATCAGGCGCAGCATCGCTTGCTATTGCGGGCGTGATACCAATCGACCTACAAGCAAGGGAACGTAAAAAAATCTATGGGCTTAGACAAAAAAGGGAAGCCACTACACAAAACCTTAACACATTCAAGCAAGAGACGATCGCCTTATGGCAGGAAAGGACTTTAAGAAAACATGGAGACTTAGAATACAACGTCACACAAATGATGACGGGACATGGCTACTTTAGTGCCTTCTTAAATTCAATAGGAAAGAGCACGGAAGCTAGCTGTGTATTATTATTATTATTATTACTAGGGTCTTGTTGCACTGCGACCAGATGTTAGGTCTTTTGTGCCGGCCTGTAGGAATTAGGGTAGAGCCTCTATACCAAGGCTTCTAATAAAAGAGAGCACTTTGGTAGGGTCTATATGTTCACATATCCTGTAGGGGGGGATGAGTTCACCTCCTAGTTGTAGAAGTCGACGTCTGCTTAGCGAGGGGCATTCCTATAGAACATGTTCTGATGTTTCAGGCTCCATCTCACAGAATCTGCATGTGTCGATTTCTGAAAGTTTTAATTTCTTAAGGTGATACCTTAGGTTGCAATGACCCGTTAGGTAGCCTGTTAGAATACGTATATCGTTCTTTTTAGATTGATGATGCGTTTTGATCCCGTCATCTGGGGGACGAAAAATTGTTTGGCTTGTCTCAGCCCTGCACTGTCGGTCCAGTGGCGACTTATTTCCTTTTCCTCCCATTTCCTGACCAGTTCTCTTTTGTGTCCTTTCGAGAGTCCACAGAACGGTTCAGGGCCGATTAGTGGTGACATCGCCCGCGTTTGCTACGGAGTCTGCTACCTCGTGTCCTATGTGGCCTTCATGCCCCGGCACCCAGCCCATCGTTAAGATGTTTTTTGAGGCAAGGGCGTTCAGCTGCTGGAAACAGTTCTCTACAAGTCTGGAGGAGATCGTGAAGGATCTTAGCGCTATGAGCGCCGCCTGACTGTCAGAGAAGATGTTAATCCGTGCTTCTTGCATTTTCCTGCGAAGGCATTCACGAGCACAGATTTCTATAGCGTATATCTCTGCTTGGAAAATGGTTGGAGACTTTCCCATGGCTATGGACTTGTTGAAACAAGTTATGTTTTCTGTTCGTCAGTTACGCTCAGAATGGGCTCATTTATTAGGGGTTCAAGAACCCGAAGATGCCCGGTAAGATCACCACTTTTTATGCTAGTGATGTTTTGAAGGCGAAGTGCCCCCAGGCAGGCCTCCTTTTTCAAGGTGATGGGTAGAGGGGGTATGCCAGTTATAACTCCAAGTGCTGCAGTGGGACATGTTCGGATGGCCGTGATGCCTATGCAGACTAGTCGTTGTAGTTTGGTAAGTGCAGCCGCAGCTGTCTTCTGGGTAGATTTCGTCCACCAAGCAAGAGATGCATAGGTTAGGATCGGTTTAACCACAGTGTTAAAAGACCAGTAGATCATTTTGGGACTTAGGCCCCATGTTCTACCGAAAAACCTGTTACAAGCGAAGTGTGCTCGAGTCGCTTTATTTATGGTCTTTTCAAGGTGTGCATTCCAGTTGAGCTTGGAGTCAAGTGTAACTCCTAAGTAGTTGGCTTCAACCGAAAAGTCAATGGTAGATTCATTTAAGGATGGTCTTGTTAGAGACAGAGACCTTTTCCTGGTAAAAGGAACTAAAACAGTTTTAGACGGGTTTATGGACAATCCTTTGTCCTGACACCATCTGTTGGCTATGTTAAGGGCTTGCTGCATGCGGTCCGAGATGGTTTGCTCATGCCAGCCCACTATATAGATGACTAGGTCATCAGCGTAGCCTTGAGTGGCGAACCCTAAGTCGTTGAGCTTATAGAGTAGCTCGTCGATGACCAGAGTCCACAAGAGAGGAGAGAGTGCTCCCCCTTGAGGGCACCCCCTTGTGGCTGTGATTGAGGTCATGGTTCCTCCAAGGTCTAAAGATATTATTCTGGATTTAAGCATTTCCAGAATCCACCTAATAATGGGTTCGGGTACATTTTTATGTACAAGAGAGGCACGGATAGCCTGATATGAAGTGTTGTCAAAAGCTCCTGATATGTCTAAAAAGGCACATAGTGCTATTTGTTGAGCGCCAATGGCCTTTTCAATGGTTGTTGTAAGGCAATGAATGGCAGTCTCAGTTGACTTACCAGCTTGGTACGCATATTGGTACTTATGTAAGGGAAGCTGCTTGAGATTCATCTCCCTGATGTGCTGGTCAATTATCTTCTCCATAGTTTTAAGGAAGAAGGAGCTAAGACTAATTGGTCTATAGGACTTAGGCAATTGGGAATCTTTCTTCCCTACCTTAGGAATAAACAAAACTTTCACTTTAGCCCATTTGCTTGGTATGTGTCCAAACAAGAGACTAGCTCGGAATAAACGGACCAGGGGGATTGCGAGTTGATGCAGTCCCCGCTGCATCAAGCATGGGTATATTCCATCTGGCCCAGGGGATTTGTATGGACTGAAGCTCTGAATTTTTATTATTTATTTATTTATTCATGTACGATTTTTAGTGCTACAGTATCGCTACTATAAAAAATATATGCACTAATCACTAAGTGTCAACATTCTTGAAATCAAACTTAAGCTATACATTTAATTCTTAAGGAATAATTTTAACATGATTTATTATTTTATTTCTATTAAATTAATTATACGATTATTACATTTAAGTTTTTAAGTTTTTAATTACCAAAATGTGCCTTTAACTTATTATTAAATTGATGTGCGCTGGAGATGGATTTTAAATCTGACGGCAGGTTATTCCATAGCCGAACAGCGTAGATGTAAAATTGGAGCATGCTAGCTTGGTTCTCATACAAGTAAGGTTAAGGACTCGGGGTGATGTGGCGAATTTAAGTTGATCAAACAAGTACTCAGGCTTTTTCGTGTAAATTACTTTATGTAAGAAGAGGAGGACTCTGACATTTATTAAAGACAACAGGTCTAGGCCAAATAGTTGCTTAGCAAAGCTAGTTATATGGTCGCCCCTTTTCAGACCAAACACATATCGAGCTATACTATTAAATGCAACTTGGAGTTTGTTGTAGCTGCTTGCATCACACTTTGCAAAAATCTCTATTCCATAAAATAGTACTGGTATAGCTAGCGCCTTTGCTATCGTCGACCTGATCTCTATAGTTAAAAATTGTTGGGTTAAGGACAGTTGTCTAAGAACACCGTAGCATTTACCCACAACTTTATTTATATGGTCGCTCCATGATAGTGTCCTGTTAAATGTTATTCCTAGGTTTTCGGCTCTATCTACATAACTTATTTCTACAATGTCAATACTAAGCTTAATAAAACTGTCAATATTCAGGTACTTTTTGTATATCACTATACACTTAGACTTTGACGGGTTGATACACAGACCATTACGAGACGCCCATTTACTGACACATAACAAATCATCGTTACAAATACGGATACATTCATTGATTAGACTTACAGGACGACTGACATACATTTGGACATCATCAGCATATAAGTGAACATTACAGTTTGACAATACACTAGGCAGGTCATTTATATATATCGTGAAGAGGAGAGGTCCCAAAATAGATCCTTGTGGGACACCACGAGAGACTGATAAAAGATCAGAGATTTTGTTATGGGCAACAACGGCTTGTCTGCGATTACATAAATATGTGGACAATAATTTGGTTGCGGTTTGACTAAAATTATACATCCTTCATAGCTTCGTCAGTAATATATCGTGGTTAACCGTGTCGAATGCTTTACTAAAGTCAAGGAGTGTCAAGAAAGTAACTTCACTATTGTCCATGTGGTGTCGAATGTCTTCGATAACTTTTACTAGCGCCGTTGTACAGCTTCTACCCATTCGGAACCCAGATTGCTTTTGATTGAGAAGTCTATTTGCATTTAGGAAGAAATTTATTTGCGAAGCCAGTATGTGTTCGAAAATTTTTGATATGTAAGGCAGTATTGATATGGGCCTAAAATCTTGATTTACCTTAGGGATAGGCAATACTTTGGCAACTTTCCATTGGTCAGGAAAATGGGATGTTGTGATCGCTGTGTTAAAAATATGAGTAATGTGACCAATTATAAGTGGTAGAATTATTTTTATAAATTTCGGATCTATGTGATCCAAGCCAGTAGCATTGGATTTTATTTTCCAATAGACTGCAAAACATCACATTGGTTGACAATACTAAAATCAAAACTATTACTACAGTTACTAAGAGACTGGGAGCACACATACGGATTACACACTGTTACCGGAACATTAAGGTTTACAAATTTGTTGTTTAGAACATTAACATCTACATTACTATCTAAAACAGAAGTCACCTTACCAATCCCCATTCTTTTCATATCTTTCCAAATGCTACTGGTGGTCAGCGCATTCTTAAATTTTGAGTTAAAATACAGGCTTTTGGCTCTGCTGATCATTTGGTTTACACTACGTCTATGTAACTTAAATGTAGTGTACAGTCTATCAGTCTTGTAACGTTTCCATCTTTCGTAGGCCTCGTCCCTAATTTGTATGGCAAACTTGATGTCATTATTAAACCATGACTTAATTTTAGGCCATACTTTTTTAGACCTAAGTGGTACATATTTATTGTACAGGTAACCGATACTATGTTGCACATGACTAATTTGGGTGTCGACTTAGGGAAATGAGTAAATTAAATTTAAATTTAACGAAGAGCCTTGGCACTCTTCGTAAAGGCTAGTGTAGTCTATATTTTTGAAGTCACGATACGTCAAGGTTTGGTCATTGTAATTGGGAGAGATGTTGTAGGCTAGAAAAATAAGGTCATGCTTGGAAAACGAAGGAACAGAAAATTGGTCAAACGATATGACTCGTTCACAATTATTAACAAAAAATAAGTCTAATAAGGTATTCGATGTAGCTGTATAGTGTGTCGGTGTGGAGGAGTTAACAAGCATTAAGCCAAGTGACTCCATTTCATTCGAAAGATGTTTCTCCTTAATTATATTACTATTAAAGTCCCCAGTCAGTATGATGTCAGTATAAGTCAGTGATAAATGAGCAATTATGTCAATTATGCTGGAGTATTCAGTATGTCTATTGGGTCGATACAAGCAGCCAATAAGCATTTTTGTATCACAATTCGTATGTAGAAGTTCAATGAAAAGATATTCAATTAAGCTATCGTTTAACTGCTTGAGGACGACTTTGCATTTCAGTTTTTGATTCACAAATATTGCAACTCCTCCAGCATGACCAACACGATCAGAACGATACACACTATAACCACTACATTCAATTGACAAATCACCAAGATCAGGGACAAACCATGTTTCAGACACGCAAATAACATCAACATTGGAATTTACAAACAAATAACGAAACTCCTCTATCTTATTAACTAAGCTCTGAGCATTAATATGACATATCTTCAGCCCATCCTTCTTGCATAAGACCCTAACCATCGCATGGCTGTTCGTTATGGAATTGTTATTTCCTAACGGAGTTGAGTTGAAAAGGAATAAACATCATCAAGCGCACATCTGTTAATCTAATTTTAAATCTAAAGCACATAAAAACATTTAAACACAAGTAGAAGAGAAAACACTTAACAATACAGATAAAAGAGAAAAGAGAATTATATATGAAGCTTACATTACTAAGAGCGAAAAAGATCAGGTGCATTTACAGTTGAGCTTTCGGCTTGCAGTCGAGAGAGTTTTTGTTTGCTGTCAATGCAAATAATTTCATCCGACTCTCTTATCTTCACGTGCACGAGCCCACGACGACAGAAAACTGCTGTAAGCGTCTTGCTTCTCTTCATTTGCATCGCCTGTTTAAATATTTGGTAATTATCTTTTGTGAGCTGTTCGTTGAGGTAAATGGGAACATTAGCATTAGCACGTGTGTCAAAGCCCAGCAAATCTAAGAGTAGTTGCGTTTTATTTGTTCGCCGGTAAACAGCTGCCGCGCGCAGAACTGTAATTTTGTCATGGAGGCTGTCAAATTTTATTAAAATTACCGGGTCAACCACGGTATTAGTGGCCTGTTGTTGTTTGACCCTATAAATTTCCCTTAGCCTGGGCGCTGGAGTGATCCCCAATGAGAACGATAAGCTGTTGAAAATCGTTCGCAACTGCTCACCCTCAACATACGGCACTCCATGCAGTCTCAAGTCATTGGCCACACTAGTACTCGCCTGTGCAGCCGACTTTGCCTCAAGTTCCGATACTTGTGCCTTTAAAGCCTGAACATCTACGGACTCCAGTTCTAACTTCTGTACCCGCTGCAGCAATCCCTTCAGATCCGCATTCATGCTATCCAGCCTCTCGTGGAGCACATGTAAAATGCGTTCCTCGGTCTCACCCATCTTGGCTGTGATCATGTTCGCCTGCTCCTCAAAGCGCTCATTTATGAGCTTGATGATAGCTGCAGAATCCTTGAGCATGCTGGGCTTTAGCTCCGCCGTAGAGTTTTCACGTACTCGCTTTGCTGTCGGTGCCATTTGAGTGTTTTTTGTTGAGTGTTTGTTTGAGAGTTTGTTGAGTGTAAAACAGCAGCTGTGTGCAGTTATTGTTGTTGAAAACAGCAGCCTAAAGAGTTTTGGCGATAGCTACACTGTTGTTTGTTGTTGCTTGTTTTCGTTAGCTTTGCCCGCGCTTGAACAATTATAAATACTAATATTGCGATTTTTGCGCAAAAAAAATTAGAATTATAAAATCTGTTTAGCTTTTTGTGTTTATTTAGTATTTTTATGAACCAATACTCGGCAAAACACTCTGATATAATTACTTTTTTGCGGAGCTCAATTTGAACGCGACTTAGTGCAACGAAAGTTCTTCTTCTGTATAGCCCATTGTACGCTATTTTGATGAAACAGTCTATAGGGCAAGTTTCCAAAACGTTCTGAGGGATAGGCGGGTTCCCTTCTCTCAGCCCTATTGGAGTCTGCCACCATAGCCACTCGCAGGTGTGGGCACTCTCCAGTCCCAGAGAGGTAGGTTGGTGCCTCACCCTCTGAGCTGTGCTGCTCCACAGCCACGCACTCGGGAAAATGAGTAGTCAAAAGAAGGCTGCTCGTTTCCCTTGGGTCGTTTGTGTGTGTTCCATCTGGCTTTTTCAACGTACAGATGCCGTTTGAGTGGTCCTTGGAAAGGGCTTTTTGTAGCCTGACAGCTTCCGGGAGGTTTGAAATCTGCCCGCAGTGTTGGCGCCATGTAGCCCGTTTGGACCTTCTCAGCTCTTTATTATAGAGCGTTAAAGCAGATTTGTAGGAATCCCATGTGGTTTTCCCACTCTTTGCTTTATTGAAGAGCTTTTGCGCAGCCTTTTTGAGATCGTCAAGGCTCTTGTTCCACCAGGGAACAGCCCTTCTGGTCTTACGAACTTTTTGTTCGCAGCTAGCGTGATAAGCCGATTTAATGTTCGTATGAAGCACAGAAGCTTCACGCTCTAGCTCGTCAATGGACAATATCGGACGGGTGGAGCAGTCTCTGGATTGCTCAAGTTCAAAACAGAAAAGATCCCAGTTGGTGTTTTTGGGATTTCTAGTAACTAGGCTACATTGCAAGGCACATCCTATATCAAATCTAATGTGCTGGTGATCTGACATAGTGATCTCACTCGCAACGTGCCAGTTTGAGACAACGGACAACATGTTAAGACTACAGAGAGTTAGGTCGAGGACTTCCTCTCTGATTGCATTAATAAATGTGGGCTCATTGCCTCGATTTAGTAGGCTTATGTTGTTACTAATAATGTACTCAAGAAGGTACTCACCTCTTTTGTTGATGTCACTGCTCCCCCAGACCGTGTGATGTGCACTGGCATCACAGGCGATTAACCATCGGAGCCGGTTTCTCTGGCAATGCTCTACCAGGGCACAGGTAGCCGCCGTAGGCACAACATCTGAATCGCCGGGCTGATAGGCGGAGGCCAGCACTGCCTCCTGCTCGCCATGGGCAGTGGGTATTTTAACCCAGACTGCCACCAGGTCCTCCTGTGAAAGGGGAACATATGTTAGTAATAATTAACAACGCCGCTCTAAGGCGAGGTAGGTTGTTTGCATATAGCAATTTACCGGATGTGGTGCTAAGCCCCAGGACACGTCCGGCATTTATCCACGGCTCCTGGATAAATGCTATGTCCATGGTAGCAAACCTCTCACAGAGGACGTCAGAAGCGGCCTTTGCGTGGTGGAGGTTTGCTTGGAGACATCTTAGGTGTCTCCGGGTGTTGGGAAGGGTGGGGGAGGGGGACAGGACATTAGTCCGCCATCTTGCGGCCTCTGGCTGCCATCTTCCGGCCTCGGTTTGTGCTCAAAAGGGCCTATTCCTCTAAAGTGCGCCTCGCACCATTATTCACGCGCCCGGTTCCGCGCGTGATGCTCCCGTAAAGGGGAGGGCGCAGGATCTTTTTCGGTGCTGCGGGCTCCTGGGCAGCTACGGTGCCACATGCCTCACCTCCGCTGGGGGTCCGGACTGTGCTGTTAGCTGCAGGCAGCCCAGGGGTCGCATGAGTCTCCTCAGCGACACCATGTGGTGTTGTTGCAGCCGCGTCCGCTATGGCAGTCTTGGAGCAGGTGGGCTTCTCCGCTACGAGAGCATGAGCCACTGCCTGTTCTTTCGAGCAAGCTAGCTGTGTATATGGAGATGCAGAAATCGACAATGTGGAACATACAATCTTCCACTGCGAGCGTTTCAGAGATGAAAGGCGACAAGTCGAGCATACAACGGGCCCTCTCACACCGGAGAACATCGTAGCTAAGATGATAGATAGCGAGGATTCGTGGAGAAAAGTATCTGTCTTCATTGGCAACATTTTGAGACGAAAATAGAAAGACTTAGAGGAGAGGATGTAAAATAATCTGGACTCACAAAAAAGCACGAAAAAGACCTAGATGAGAGGTCGGAATTTGGTATCTGGACGCAGATAATCGCATATTGCGTAGAGGGTCCCACTTGGATCATCTGACAATAAGGGCTCATGCTTATTTAAGAAGAAGGGGCTTTGCGCACAAAGGCCCCACTTCGAAGTATTGCGAAAGCGTTTCCGAAGTGGAGACAGGCCCAACGGGGAAGGGTTGTTAGTGGGTATGCTACTCTGTAGAGAATCCCACACACCCTCTCTACGACGGTTGCAGGCAGTGCAAAAGCCCAAAAAAAAAAAAAAAAATAATAATAATAATTATTATTATTATTATTATTATTATTATTATTATTATTATTATTATTATTATTATTATTATTATTATTAAAGCAGACCAAAGCGCAGCCTCCGAAGGATCCCAAAGTTCAGGTGAGCGTGGAAAATTAGGAAGCGAGCAAGCATACGAGAAAGCACACATCCAACCTAAAAACGGATGCTGTAATAATTAAGCCAGCAGAAGGATATAGCTATGCTGAGGTCCTAAAAAGCCTGTGAGCCAACGAAAAGTTCGACGACGACGTCAAAATAAAAAGTGTTCGCAAAACTGAGACCGGTGCCCTCCTCCTTGAGTTGGAAAAAGGCGAGAAGCTTAAACGGCAATTTTGTGAGCATATCAAAGCAGCTCTCAAAGAAACTGCTGACGTTGCTAGCGCTAGGCCTATGGCAACAATAGTCATAAGATGCATTGACAGTAAAAAAAGATGACCTCAATGCTGTCAAAATCTTGTTGCCCGATGGATCGAGCGATACCAAGGTGTCAGTATCTGCCCCAAATACCCGGGAACATACACAGGCCTTCGTCACACTTACAGAAGACGATGCCGAAAAACTCCTTGCTGTGGAAAAAATTAAGATTGGCTGGCTTAAAGTCAATATGAAAAGAATGGACGCCATCAAGAAGTGATTCAGATGTCTGGGTATTGGACACATGCAGTATGACTGCAAGGGACCAAACAGGAAAGCCCAAGGTTAGTGCTTCCGGTATGGCGAAGTTGGCCACAAATTAGCGCAATGCCTTGGTACTCCCAAATGCTGGGCATGTATCGATGCAAAGCTTTCTCCCGTGGATCATTTACCGGGTTCCAGCAGGTGAGGAGCGCTTAAGCAGCGGAACGCGTCAAAGAAGAAATGAGAGTTCTCCAGGCAAATATGCACCGGAGGAGAGCTGCGGACAATCTCCTTGCACAGCTACTGCTAGAGAGGGGGATAGACGCTGTGATCATCAGCGAACAGTACATGAAAGCAAAAAACGGTAACTGGATACAGGATGATACTGGGACTGCAGCTACCTGGATATTGTCCAATGGAAGCTTTCCAATAACTAGCAGTGGAACAAGAAATGGGTTCGTATGGGTTAAGTGCAGCTAATACTCGCTTATGAGCTGCTATTTGACACCAAGCGACACCATTGCGGCATTCGAGGCCAAACTTGGAAGCATAGAAGACTGCGTACGCGGAATCGGAGAGCCTCTGGTCATGGCAGGCGACTTTAACACCAGGGCAGTAGAATGGGGATCGAGCAGCACGGGCTCACGAGGTCGACGGATACTCGACATGGCGTCTAGACTGGGCCTTGTAATTGCAAACTCAGGCACTAGCACAACGTTCCGAAGACCAGGATGCATGGCACCGGACATTACCCTCGTCTTGGAGAGGCTTGCTAGAGCGCTCAGAAACTGGAAAGCACTTGAAGACTACACTGGTAGCGACCATCAGTATATCCAGTACGATATCCAGCTGACCGGTCGCCCGGAACGAAGAGACGTCCAGAGAGGAACGCGCAAGTGGAAGAGCGATCACCGGAACATTCCGGCGCTGCTGACAGCACTCGACAGAAACACAGCTCTACAGGTCCGAGCTAATAGCGCACAAGCAATCGTGCAACAGACCATGCAGAGCATAACCCGAGCTTGCGATGTTGCTATGCCTAGGGTCCAACATACAGCCCGAAAGAAGACGGCATACTGGTGGAATGAAGAAATCGCTGATCTGAGACGCGCGTGTCTCCGACGCAGACGGAAGCTCACCAGAGCTCGAAGACGGTGTCCAGCAGAAGCAGAGGCAGAAGCATACAATATGGCAAGACGGACTTTGAATGCAGCTATAAGCAAAAGCAAAGCGACCAAGTGGGAGGAGCTCAGAAATGACATAAACAGCAATCCTTGGGTGTCGACCTATCCCCTCCGCTCCTAGACAGCAGGAAGATGGCTGAGATAGTTGATACACTGTTTCCGACACACCAACCGCTGGTACTACTACCGGAGCAGCTGCCAAATGATCTGCCGCCCTTGTTCACGGTGCAAGAGCTTACATCCGCTTCTGGCGCACTCAAGAATAACAAAGCTCAGGACTAGACGGCATTCCTTCCGAGGTGCTGAAAGCAATTGGACATGTACAATGCCTGCCTGGAAGAAGGAAACTTCCCTAAGGTCTGGAAGCAACAAAAGCTAACATTAATCAGCAAAGGCAAGGGCAACCTAGAGTGCGCCGAAGCATATCGGCCACTGTGCATGCTAGATACTTCCGGCAAGCTGCTGGAGAGGCTGGTTAAGCCAAGACTCGCTGCTGCGGTGGAGAACGCTCCGAGGCAGCATGGATTCAGAAGCGGCCACTCCACATTAGGGGCGATACAGGACGTGATTGACACCGTCACGAGTGCGCAGATGGGTAACCATTACTCGCGGAAAATAGTGCTGCTAGTGACACTGGATGTTCGCAACGCGTTCAACAGCATTAAGTGGGCTGATATCATCAACACGCTAGAGATCAGGTACCAGATACCCCGGTACCTAATGAAAATAATCAGGAGTTATCTTACCGAGCGTATTCTTCTCTACGACACAAGCGAAGGTAGCAGACAACGTACGATCACGTCTGGCGCTGCACAGGGGTCAATCCTCGGTCCTGACCTGTGGAACGACACCTACGACAGCATGACAGAATGCCAGAAAACACCCACTTAGTGGCATTCGCCGAAGACGTTGCTGTTGTGATTGTTGCGCGTTACACCACTGAAGCCCAGCGTAAGCTAAATGTTGTAATGATTCAGGTCCAAGCATGGCTCCATGATCACAGTCTACAGCTGGCTGCGGAAAAAACGGAGCTTCTTTTACTTACAAAAAGCCATATACAGCTCGAAACCCCATTGCAGGTTTGTGGCCGTACTAAAAGTACGCAGAGAACGGCAAAGTACTTAGGACTACAGCTAGACTGCAGGCTCAACTTCTGGGCGCAGATCCAAAACGCAGCCAATAAAGCCAGAAGAGCCACAGCATCCCTAAACAGACTTATGGCAAACATCAGAACCCCACGCAGAGTAAGCGAAGATTGCTCTTGACGATCACCAATACCATCCTACTATATGGGTGTGAGTTGTGGGCTGAAGCTCTGGAAGCTGATTGCCGACGCAAGGTGTATGCGTCAGTGCAACGTACTGCAGCGCTTTGGATCACTTCTGCTTACCGGACAGTACCCGAAGCGACAGTGCTGGTGATTAGCAGCTGCATACCCATCGACTTACTAGCTTTTGAACGCAGGAAACGCTGGGTAGCAAAGCAGGAAGGAAGAGTTTTGACCTTTGGGGAAGCTAGACAGCAGACAATCCAACAGTGGCAAGAGCGATGGAGTGCAGAAGCAACCGGCAGGTGGACGTCGAGGCTTATTCCTAACGTAGAGGGCTGGATGAACAGAGGTCATGGCGAGGTAAATTATTACCTAACACAGCTGTTGGCCGGACATGGATATTTCCGGAAATACCTTTTCCGCATCGGGAAAACGGATAGTGCTTGCTGTATCTATGGTGATGCGGCTGTTATTTATTTATTTATTTATAGTCAGCTAAGAGCAGCTGACATTAAAATGAATCAAAATTTAATTTAAATTAAAAATAATTAAATTAAGTAAAATATAGAATAATATATATATCTGAAAAAATAATTAAAAGTTCAAGTTAAAGCTCTGGGAAATTCAATAAAAAATTGAGCAGTTCAACATTTGCTGCGAGGATTGGAAAAAACCCAGAAAAACCCAATCAGACCAGCGTTAGATTAGTAGTTAGTAATTACGATTAGATAAAGCAAAAAGGATCGATATTTTTAGTACTGGAGTTGAGGCCTCCAAGGAGACAAGAGAATAAAGTCGATTTCACCATTAAGTAGGTTTGTAATAAATAATACTCCATGCATAGTTCTACGGTTTAACAGGGAGGGAAGATTTATTAAAAGGAGTCTACTAGAATACGGGGGTAAGTCAACTCCAGCAACCCAGTTAAAACATCTAAGGGCAAATAGAAGAAATTTCTTCTGCTCAGATTCAATTCTGTCCTGGTGAATCAGGCATAGCGTCATATCTCCGACGACATATCTCCGCCCAGTACATTTTGCTGGCGGAGATATGTCGTGTTTTTTGCGGCGGAGATATGACGTTTTGAGACGACATATCTCCGCTCGGAAATATGACGCTAAGAAACGACATATCTCCGCCAAGAAAAAAACGACATATCTCCGCTCGGAGGTATGTCGTTTCTCAGCGACATATCTCCGCTCGGAGATGTGTCGTCTCAAAACGTCATATCTCCGAGCGGAGATATGTCGTTTGTGAAACGGCGGAGATATGTCGTCGGAGATATGTCGCGACCCCGTGAATCAAGTATTGTGGGGACCACACACAAGAACCATACTCCAGAATGGGACGTGCTAAGGATGTATAAAGCGGTTTAGTGGTGTACGGATCATTAAACTCTTTCGACCACCGCTTGATGAAGCCAAGGACAATTATGGCCTTATTGACCATATACGAAACATGAGCGTCAAACTTTAATTTAGGATCAAGAATAATGCCTAAATCTTTGATTTCAAACACGCGGTCAAGTGGTGAAGCATCAAGCAAGTAATGAGCAGTATGAGGGGTATTTCTACAAAAAGACATGACTTTACATTTTGAATAATTTAAATTTAGTAAGTTAGTACGGCACCAGGCTGACAAAGCACCCAAATCCTACTGTTAAAATTACACAGGGAAGCGTCATTATAGGTGAAACATAGCTTTACATCGTCAGCAAACATATACACGAAAGAGTTAGTAATAACTGCTGGAAGATCGTTAATAAACAAATTAAATAGCAAAGGTCCAACGTGACCACCCTGGGGTACACCAGAGGTAACAAAAATAGGTTTAGATACAGACGATTTAAAAACAACTTTTTGTGTTCGGCCACACAAGTACTTCGAAAGCCACAATAATAGTTTTGATTTAAATCCAATAATATTTAATTTTTGAAGCAACAGAGAATGACTTACAGAATCAAATGCCTTGCTAAAATCGGTAAAACAACGTCAGTTTGCATTTTTTCCTGAAACCCTTTGATAACAAGCGAAGTGAATTCAAGAAGGTTAGTGGTAGTAGATCTACGCCTAACAAAACCGTGTTGATAAGGCGATATAGTCGAACTACATCCGTGTTGCAGTTGAGAACATATAATTTTTTCAAAGACTTTTGGTATGGCAGACAACTTGGATATGCCCCTATTATTTTTAACGTTTGATTTTGAAGAATTTTTATGGAGTGGAATTATAAAGGATTCCTTCCATATATCAGGGAACACGTTTGAATCAACAGACAAATTAAATAATTTATTTAATGGCGCACAAAGAGAATCCGCGCAGTATCTAAGAATACAACCTGGCACTCCATCAGGACCAGGCAAGTAGCCAGGTTTAATAGAGTTAAATTCACTCAGGAGCATAGACTCAGTAACTACTGGGACATATATGCAATTTGACGTTTGAACTTGAAAAGGATAGGAATTACTACTACTATACATATTCGATGAGTATACTGATTGAAAATACTCAGCAAATAGATCGGCTACTGCCTGATCAGAACTTGCTGTTGTATCATCTAGGTATACTGAGGATGGCAAGCAAGAAGTCTTACGTTTAGAGTTAACAAATTTATAAAACTGTTTAGGGTCACGTGAAAAGTTTAGTCTATTATTATAGCAAGATGTGTTAACGGAAATAAAACTATATTTTGCTACTAAATACGAAGATAAATCTAAAGTAGTTCCCGATTTTTTAATTTTTTTATATGATCTTGACTTTGCGTTTTTCAACTTCGATAGTTCTCTCGTAAACCAAGTTGGTTTATTGTCACTTGAAGAACAAGTGAGGGGAACACAAATATCCAAAAGCGAATTCAAGGTCCTATAAAATATGGCTATGGCAGTTTCTATATCAGTACAAGAATAAAGGCGCGACCATTTAGTATGTTGAAGAAGATAATTTAATTTAGTAAAGTTAGTTTTACGAAAGCAACGGGTTTTTAAAGTATTTTTAGATACTGAAATAGGGTTAAGAATTACGATGGATAGTTCTAAGGTTGGATGGTAGGTATCTTCCGGAAGCACTAGAGGGGGTATTCTACTAGCATTACTGCAATCGGAGTCCGAAACAAATATTAAGTCCAACATTCTACCACTACAGTTATGCACCCTGTTAACTTGCGATAGGCCTAACTCCAGTAGGCCATCGATAAAATCATCAGAAGTGGCTGGTAACACCGCCGAAGATGTGTCATTCACAGACCATACAACATGTGGCAGATTAATATCACCAACCACTATCAGATTATCCATATCTGTCAAAAATGACGAAACAAGTTGCAGGGCACTCAGATGGGATGAGTACATGTTAATATCAGATTGAGGAGGAATATAAGATCAAGTAACATAAAGTGAACGGCCGTTTAGTAATATTTTAACACATAAAAACTCTATGTCCGGAAGATACTGAGAAAGAATCTGTTCAGAGGAAATACAGGAGTCAACAGCAATGAGAACACCACCCCCCTTGCGGGAAGTGCGATCGCATCTGTACAAGTTATATTTAGAAGGAAAAATGGAATAATCAGAAATATCAGGTTTTAACCAGGTTTCAGTGAGTGCAACTATTTGAGAATCAAGAGATAAGCTGTTAATATATAATTTAGCCAGTTTAATGTTAAGGCCTCTAACATTTTGATATGCTAAGCTAATTACTTCTGTTAGTTTTTTGCCGCCGAGGTGGAGGCAACAGGTTGGCTAGCAGGCGGTGTACTATTAATCCTTATTTATTTATTTATTTATTTATTGTCAGCTAAGAGCAGCTGACATTAAAATGAAATCAAAATTAATTTAAATTAAAAAATAGTTAAAATAATTAAATTAAGCAAAATATAGAATAATATATAAATCTGAAAATATTTTTAAAAGTTAACGTTAAAGCTCTGGGAAATTCAATAAAAAATTGAGTAGTCCAACATTTGTTGCGAGGATTGGGAAAAACCCAGAAAATCCCAATCAGACCAGCGTTAGATTAGTAGTTAGTAATTACGATTAGATAAAGCAAAAAGGATCGATCTTTTTAGTACTGGAGTTGAGGCCTCCAAAGAGACAAGAGAATAAAGTTTGTTATAGTCGGAACATATAACACGAAATGGTTCATCAATTAAATAGTTGCTGAAGCAACGATCAAGGCTAAGGGGTAAAAAGTTACGTGAAGATTATACCATTATTTTTATTAATTCGCCTATTCGTATACTCTTTAACGACAAGCTGCGCCGGCCAAAACTTTTCAGAGCAAATTGTCGAGAAAAGTTCAGGCGGAACACCCAACTTGAAAGAAGATATACTTCTGGCATGTTTAAATGTAAACTTTTCAACAACAATAAGTGGGGAATCGATTTGACTCTTTACATATGCTGCGACATCATCCGATGACGTATCGGATGCCAGCCTAGAAACAAAACAAATTTATTGAGTGGTACAACAATCAGAGGCTTGTGAGCCCCAGTTGTACCTATATTAGGATTAATAGGCACACGAGCTGCTGAACCAGAGGGCTCATGCAAAGGTTCGGAAGATAAAGTGGCTAGGTTGTTGATAGGATTTCTAACAGGAGAGTTAAATAACATAAGTGGGTTGGCATTGAAACCAATTGAAGGATTATTGTTAGGCACTAGAAGGGGTTTAGTTGGAAGAACAGGTGGGGCAATAAGTGGATTAGGACCCGAAGTCTTTTTACGCTTCGGAGATTCGGTAATCACCTTGCCATTTTTGAAATTAAGATCAAGCTCGTTGAATGACGCTTGCAGATTATTAAAAGCTACATGCATAGCTTTAAAGCCAGCATGAGTCTGCCTCATGAAATTGGTCGATTCTTTCACAGCTAAATTGCAGGGCTCGCAGTACCATGTAAGGCCTGTATCTGCAATTAAGAAGTCCCTGATTTTGGCAGTGAAGCCAGCACATTTCATGTGGATCATGTTGTCACACACTCCACACAAAATAAAATATTGGTTGGTGGTTCCAACCACTTTGCAATTGGTGCTACAGCATGCAAACATTTTCAAATTGATTTAAGGTTTTATCTGGCAACTAATATGCTAGCACAAAACAAAGTAAGGCGACGGTAAGTATAAGTAAAACGTATCACTGCAAGAGCAAAATAAAACAGTAAATACCAAATGAGCGCTTAAATGAGAGAGCGTAAGCGCGTAGGCAGATAGAACCGCAAGTGCGACGGATAATAGCGGGAGAGCTGTAAAGCGAGAGCAAAAAAAAAAACTGACAAACTGTTTGTTGTTAGTAATCACACAAAATATGCAAATATGCAAATGTAAATATATGCATGTAAGTATGAACGTATGTTTACTTTATGTTTTCTTTATGTTGAGGCAGAGCAGTCTCCATTAAACTGCTAATTAAAGTGAGTATAAACTCTTTTTTGTAAAGCTTAGTACGCAGGATTTAGAAATATTTCTAGTTGTGTCAAACTCCATATAAAAAAAAACGCTAGAAATAATTTCTGGGCATAATTTCTAGAGACACTTCTAATGAGTGTATGCAGCAGCTAGAAAAGTATACTCAAAAAATGTTGAGAGTTGCCACATCGATTACATTGAAGTGGATCGTGTGGATGGCATTGAACAGCTGAATTTCTGCTAGAAAAAATGAGCAGCACATTATTTCTAGGCACAAGTGTGCCCGTATTACTCTTTTACCTTTTTGTTTTGCCATTTTTTTTTTTGCGATTTTGGGATTTTTCCGGTAATTTTAAGGGGCACACAGCGTCTTAGGATACACATTAAAAATAATATGTAAATTTCTATCAGAAATAATTCTAGTTCCTGCGTACTAAGCTTAAACGTAAATATATACATGTCGTAGAACTGCTGTTAAGAATACTGTTAGAGTTAAGTTACATAGACACGTCAGAGTTAAGAGTACTATTAGCGCTAAGTCATGTAGACACGTCAGCGTTATGAATACAGTTAGTGTTAAGTAACGTTTTAATAAATGAAAAAGGAGACAACGAGAGTATACATCATGAATTGGTAGATACACAAAGGCGAGGTCCGAGAGAGATAGCTATACGGACTGAGTGTGGCGCGGATGTTCTAGAAGAAAGCTAGTGTGAACGAAGAGATAGACGAGAACGCACGCGACTCACTACGCTTTTGAATAGAAGAAAGTACAAGCAATATAGGAAACATGGAAAATACCAATATTCCCTCGGCTCCTACATCAGAAGTGGGATCGCCACAACTACAGCATCCTTTAAATATATTGCAAGTGTTGGAACAGCAGAATATGAAGTTTTTGGAACTGCTGAAGGCAATTAAGACGCCAGCAGCAACAACAACTGCAAAAAATAATTTTGTTACACTGCCTACGTTCAACCCCGATGTCGCTGATGCCGACGCCGCAGCTTGGTGCAAAGCTGCGAGCATGATTTTGGCAGAGCATCCATTGGAGGGCAGTGCATTGGTGATGACGCTTAGCAAATCGTTAATTGGAAGCGCATCACAATGGCTGTCACAAATCAGTTTTGGTGGAATGACGTGGCCTCAGTTTCAAGAACGGTTCGTGCAACGATACGAAGGCATAGAGACGCCAGCCGCCAATTTGTTTAATGTATTAAACGGACGGCCGAGTGCAAAAGAGTGCTTGTCGGTGTATTGTAGCCGCATAGTGACGTCATTGATGACGAAATAGAGCACTATGACAACTGAGGAGATGGCAGTATCGCTTGTGATGGCACAAGCATCGCAAATCGACACTAGGCTTCAAAACTTGCTGTACACGAAAGCGATTAAGACGGGCAGTGAATTGCAACAAAAACTTAAAGCATTCACAATTGGCAAGCGTGTTGAAGGCCCTAGTTCCGATCATTGTCCGGAACCAAAAAAACAGAAGATGCAACCTCCAATCAAGTGTCATCATTGTAATGGGTTGGGACACAAAATACGTGATTGCCGCAAAAGGATTGCAGAAGAGAAGAGCGGACTAACACCAAAGCCAAGATATAACAGGACGGCGCCTGGGCGAGACCGATTAGGTGTGAGGTGTTACAGGTGCGGCAATGTAGGACACATTGCTACCAATTGCACCAAGGTTACAGTTCCAGCAAGTAGTAACACCGAGAAGCGAGTCGACTTGTGTACGGTATCGAAGCCACTGGGAGTTCTGCATCAAAATGGTGAGCCGTTCCAATTCTTCTTCAACTCCGGTGCGGAATGCTCAATAATTAAGGAGAAATTGAGTAACAAGATTGCCGGCAAACGATATTATAATATTGTAATATTAAGAGACTTAGAAGAAACTGTTGTCAAAAGCACTTTGCAAATTTTGGCCAAAGTTAAAATATCTGAATTTCATTTGGAAATCCTATTTCACGTTGTAAAGGATGACTGCCTTAAGCACGATTTAATGATTGGCCGTGAAATATTACAACTTGATTTTGGCATAACTATCGATTCAGAAAAGTTAAATTTGTTTAAAACCAAAATAGTTAATGTTATTCATAATGAGACTACAACTGACATTATGTTAAAATCCATTAATGATAATGTAGAGTTAAGTGAACACGATAAGCAATCATTAATAACCATACTAGAACAGTACTCTGATGACTTCATAAAGAAAATACCGAAAAGGCGCGTCACCTCTGGTACGCTAGAAATACGATTGATAGATAGCAATAAGACTGTTCACCGACGTCCTTACAGACTCAGTGAGGATGAAAAGCAGGTCGTAAGAGTAAAGATACAGCAGATGCTAGATGCTAAAGTAATACGTTCAAGTAGCTCGCCATTTGCCAGTCCAATGCTCTTAGTAAAAAAGAAAGACGGTAGCGATAGGTTATGCATTGACTATAGGGAACTAAATGCTAACACGGTGTCAGACAAATATCCCTTGCCACTAATTTCAGACCAGATTAATAGACTGCGAGATGGAAAATATTTTTCAAGCTTAGATATGGCCAGTGGTTTCTACCAGGTACCTATACAAACCGAATCGATTGAAAGAACTGCATTTGTGACACCGGATGGGCAATATGAATTCCTTGCAATGCCTTTTGGGCTGAAAAATGCCAGCTCAGTTTTTCAGCGAGCAATAATTCAGGCGTTAGGTGAACTAGCCTATTCCTATGCGATAGTTTATATAGATGACGTACTTATTGTTGCTAGATCGAAAGAGGAAGCCCTTGAAAGGTTGAGTGTTGTGCTTAATGTTTATCAAGTGCTGGATTTTCTTTTAATGTAAAAAAATGTGCCTTTCTTCAAAACAGGAATTGAGTATCTTGGTTATTTTGTTAAAAATGGAGAAATAAAACCAAACGCTAGAAAGATAGCAGCCCTGTCAGCACTATCGAAGCCAAGCTCAGTAACACAACTTAGGCAGTTCATAGGACTTGCATACTACTTTCGACAATTTGTGCCACGCTTCTCTGAGCAAATGAAGCCATATAAACTGACTGCTAAAAATAGTGATTTCGTTTGGAAGGAAGAGCATGAGCAGTTACGTAAAAAAATAATTTTGGCATTGACTAGTGACCCAATATTAATCATCTTTGACTCAGAACTTCCCATTGAACTCCATACAGACGCAAGTGCCGTTGGCTATGGTGCAATGCTGGTGCATAGAGTTGATGGCAAGTGCAGGGTGGTGGAATATTACAGTAAATGTACCACGGCAGCTGAGTCTAAATACCACTCTTACGAGTTGGAGACTCTAGCGGTGTACAATGCTGTTAAGCATTTTCGCCATTACCTGCATGGTCGGAAATTTGTTGTGCACACAGATTGTAACTCATTAAAAGCGAGCCGCACAAAAATCGAGTTGACGCCGAGGGTCCACCGTTGGTGGGCATTCCTGCAATCATTCGATTTCAACGTGGAGTATCGTAAGGGTATTCAAATGGCACATGTTCACCTCTTGTCCCGTAATCCAATCTCAAATAAATCCAGTTACACAAATAGTACGGTTGAGGTGCGTGTTGATTTAGCTGAAATTACGGACAATTGGCTAATTGCTGAGCAACAGCGCAATAAAGACACCAGTGGTATTTTGGCACAGCAAAACGCAGGTGATGTGCAGGAAGATATAGCGAAAACATATGAGATTAGGAGTGGATTATTATATCGCAAAATTCAGAGAAACGGTAAAACACGCTGTTTACCAGTCATTCCTCGCGCCTTTAGATGGTCCGTGCTAAACAATGTCCATGAAAGCATAATGCATCTTGGTTGGCAGAAAACATTAGACAAAGTTTACGAGCAATACTGGTTTGAAAATATGTCAAAGTACACCCGAAAATTTGTAGAAAATTGTATGAATTGTAAGATCTCTAAGCCCTCATCAGGCAAAGTGCAAATGGAAATGCATCCCATTCCAAAAATTAAAATTCCGTGGCATACTATTCACATAGACATTAGCGGCAAATTAGTGGCAAGAATGACATGAAGGAGTACGTTATCGTACAAATTGACGGATTCACTAAATTTACTTATCTGTATCATACGCTAAACTTAGACGCAGAAAATTGTATCAAAGCAGTTAGATCAGGCATTGCCCTGTTTGGCGTACCCAATCGCATAATAGCAGATCAAGGTAGAAGTTTTGCATGTGGCAAATTCCGTGAGTTTTGTTTGACAAATAAAATAGAGCTACACCTTATAGCCACAGGAGCCAGTCGGGCGAACGGGCAAGCAGAACGAGTCATGAGCACTATGAAGAGTATGTTGACAGCTGTAGAGACAAGCGAGAGATCATGGCAGGATGCATGAGAAGACGTGCAGCTAGCCTTGAACTGCACAAATAATCGTGTGACTAAGTTTAGTCCATTAGAGTTATTGATTGGAAAAGAGGCTAGACCACTAGGCATGGTATGCGTAAACAAAGAGAATGACGTTGATCTTGACGATGTAAGAACACGAGCCAAAGAGAATATTGACAAGAATGCAATGTATGTGAAGAACAGAGTTGATTTAGGTAAAGCAAAAATTGTTAAGCACAAGTTGGCGATCATGTCTTGCTGAAATGCGAAGAGCGACACCAGACAAAGCTGGATCCGAAGTTCAAAGGGCCATTCGTGGTAATTGAGCTGTTGGAAGGTGACAGATACCTGTTGAAATCCATGACTAGCAAAAGAACATACAAGTATGCACATGAGAGTTTGCGAAGGATGCCAGATGAATGTGTTTCATCTGAGTTGATTGAAGAGGATGATTGCGGTGAAAAAGACGTAGATCATTAGTCGAGGATGACTACGGTGAAATAGACGTAGGTCGGTTAATCTCTGTCACCGAGGGTTCAGGGAACATCTTACATGGGGGCTGGTCCAAGCAGCAATGTTCATGTCGGTGCCGAATGAAATTGTTTGTGGCAATGTTCATGTCGGTGCAGAATGAAATTGTTTGTGGCGGATAGTTGATCAAGTAGTGGATCAAGGCACTACAGGTGCACAGCGTCACAGAGTGGCGGCAAGAGCCCGAGAACCATGTACATATAAAATTGATAGCCAAATGGGCGAGTTTCGGTGGAAACTAACATTTGAAGAATTGCAAAATATGATAAGGCTAAGTTGTATAATCTGAGCGAAGCATGATGAATTGTCAAGCAAAATGTGATGTCAAGCCTGATGTTTACGTAACGTTATGCACACGAGGACGTGTGAATGTCAGAAAGGCCGTGTCGTAGAACTGCTGTTAAGAATACTGTTAGAGTTAAATTACATAGACACGTCAGAGTTATGAGTACTATTAGTGCTAAGTCATGTAGACACGTCAGCGTTATGAATACAGTTAGTGTTAAGTAACGTTTTAATAAATGAAAAAGGAGACAACGAGAGTATGCATCAGGAATTGGTAGATACACAAAGGCAAGGTCCGAGAGAGATAGCTATACGGACTGAGTGTGGCGCGGATGTTCTAGAAGAAAGTCAGTGTGAACGAAGTGATAGACGAGAACGCACGCGACTCACTACGCTTTCGAATAGAAGAAAGTACAAGCAATATAAGAAACATGGAAAATACCAATATTCCTTCGGCTCCTACACACACATATATTTGCAATCACTGCTAAAACTATTTACAAGATTAAACAGAGTAAAAACACCGTTCACAAACACAAGAGAACAATAAATAATCAAGAGCACGCAAAAACACGGCCGTCACCAACGAAAGACTTATGAACTGACGACGCAGAACATACATTTTTTCACTGCCAGAAGTGGAACGAGTATTGATGCGCGCTGGAAAACAATATTGGGCCCATCGAACTCGAAAACAGTGTAGGAAAAATGCTGCTGCGCAAGGAGTTCTGGGACGCAGTTACAAACTTTGCGGGGAATGTTCTCCTGCTAAAGAAACGCGATCTGGACGCCGTTATACTGGAAGAGTGGCGCATTGCACAAATTGAAGCACAATGATGACGTGATGTGTCTAAGTGATGGCAGGATCTGGACGCGGATCCATTAAGTGAACATATAAGGCGTTAACAGTTGGCGCAACGTGCGAAATAGGCAACACTTCGAAGTAATGCGAAAGCGATCCCGAGGGTTTTAGTGGGTGCAAGCCCCACATACCTCTCTGCGACGGCAGATTGATAGATGCATGCAGGCATTTCCCCTCCTCGACATAAAAAAAAAAATTAAAATTATTATTATTATTATTATTATTATTATTATTATTTTTATTATTATTATTATTATATATATTTTTTTTAATATTAGTTTTATTATAATGATTATGGAGTTGGAAGTTCTGTCTGTATGGCAAAGCGTCTGATCGGCTTTAACTTGGTAAAGCCCAGCGTGATCCATTTAATGATAAACTTCAAGCATCTCACCGCCTCCACGTGGCGACTCCGGAAACAGTTTCTTCGTCATCCGACAAGGATCTGGCTAAGGTGAGAAGGCGTCATGACAACCTGGCTAGTCTCCATTAACGTTCTAAGCACGTCACCATTGAATTGGCGGTACAGGTCTTGTTGAGATTACTCCAAGTTAGCGTCTGATCCTGGCTCTGAACAGAAGCACCCATAATGACTCCTGTCAACCCTCGCGTGGCCGTCCTGTTGGCGTTATTGCTATCACAGACAACCACGGGGATCAATGGACGACGGTTCTTTCGTGTGAGGATAGCGGACTGGAGCGGGACCCATACAGAATGAATAATCAACAACAACAAGAAACGGAGGGAGGAGAAATTTTAAGGATAAGCGGCCAAGTGCCAAGCCAACAGAGACCCACAGCACTGAGTGAGCTGATGAAACACCCGACAAGTGCCACTACGTAGTCGTCGTCACTATCGACAACCGAGTCTGCCCCAGCAAAGGGTACACGTAAACAGCTCTCTATGGCAAGAGCTGATTAAAAAGATGCACGCTTTAGAGGAGGAAGCTATAGGTCAGTGCAAGTCTGTACTTCGAAAGATGAAGCACGCAATGACAAAACAGAGAAATAAAAGTATGGACGTCAAAGATGGTGTTTCAGAGTTGGGTGAGCTTTTTGACGTAATCGCGAGTTATAGGAAAAGTTGGGAATCCGCTGAAAAAGGAAAAGCAGAAGAAAAAAGTCAGGATGGAAAGTTCTGGACATTTACAATGGAAGCGACCATGAGAACATTACCTACTCCATAAATTACTCAAGGACGGCAAATGACCCAGCCAGGCCCACACGACGAAGGTGGAACGTAAGCCACCTTAATAAATTGACAGGATGGACAATGAAGAGCTTTATTTAGAAAGCGCCGACAACGTAGTCCACAGAATAATAAAGAGAATACGAAGAGCATGCGATGCAGCAATGCCAAAAACAGGAAATCCACGTAGATCAGGACAGGAAGTATCCTGGTGAACGGACGAAATAAGAACTTTGAGAGAGATCTGCATAAGAAGAAGACGACTTCTTACTAGGGCTAGGCGGAGAGGCGACTTTATCACACAGGATGAGCAGTACAGGAAAGCGAAAAAAGAATTAAACACAGCTATCCAGAAGAGCAAGCGTGAAAAATGGAAATCTCTCTGTGACGACATAAACAATAACCCTTGGGGCCTGGGATACAAAATTGTCGTGAAGAAGCTCGGATCCAAAAGTGCGGTACCAAACCTGGAGGAAGATCACATGGACGATATAGTCCGTGCTCTGTTTCCGTCTGACCAACTTAGGCCGAACAGCACACCAGACCGAAGGACCGAAGAAAGCGTCGACCCATTCTCCCAAGAAGAACTCGTAAAGGCTGCAAGAAGTCTAAAAAACAGTAAAGCTCCAGGACCGGACAACATTCCTTCAGAAGTCCTTAAGATAATAGCTGAGTGCAGACCCCACACACTGCTAAAAATGTATAACGCATGCCTTCAAAACGGAATTTTTCCCGATCAGTGGAAAATTCAACGACTGGTCTTAATAAGCAAAGGAAAAGGCGATCCTACAAAACCATCCTCATATAGACCTTTATGTATGCTAGACACAGCAGGGAAGCTATTGGAAAAGCTAATCAAACCCCGAATAGTGGATGCCATAGAAAGAAATGGCGGTCTGTCCCCAAGACAGTATGAGTTTAGACGCGGGCGATCAACGATTGGGGCTGTAGCAGAGGTTGCAAACGCTGCCCTCAAAAGCAGACAGGGCAACCACTTCTCACGACCCATTGTGCTGCTGGCGACGTTGGACATTAGAAACGCCTTTAACAGTGTTAAATGGAACAACATACTTGACGCACTAAAGAGACGGTTTCGGGTACCTGCATATCTCTTGCAGCTGATAGGCAGTTACTTAAATTACCGAAAACTAATGTACACGTTCTCTGCCGGACAAAAGTGCATAGAGATTACGTCAGGCGCAGCGCAGGGCTCCATACTCGGCCCAGAGTTGTGGAACATAAGCTATGACGAAATCCTTCGCATAGAATTGCCAGAGGATACATTCCTGGTAGGATACGCTGACGACATTGTGGTGGTTATCACGGCTCGCAATGCAGAGTACGTGCAAAGAAAACTAACGCAGGTAATGATACGGGTCGAAGACTGGTTAGATTTACGCGGCTTAAAACTAGCACTGGAAAAGACGGAGCTACTTATGATAACCGGACGACAGATACCACTGGAGATAAATATGAGAGTCGGAGAAAGTATTATGAAAACGCTTAAAGTAATCAAGTACCTAGGAATAAGGCTTGACCCAAAGATGACTTTTAAAGCGCAGATCCAATACGCAAAAGCGAGGGCAGTAGAGTCTACAAAATCACTCAGCAGACTTATGGAAATGTTGGCGGCCCGTACCAATCTAAGGGTAAACTTCTTATGGAGATCAACAACAACATCCTTTTATATGGATGCGAGATATGGGCAGATACGCTTAAAGTTAAATGCAGGATGAAACCCCTACAGGCGGTTCAGAGAACAGCCGCGCTAAGATTAACAAGCGCATACCGAACTGTATCAGGCGCAGCATCGCTTGCTATTGCGGGCGTGATACCAATCGACCTACAAGCAAGGGAACGTAAAAAAATCTATGGGCTTAGACAAAAAAGGGAAGCCACTACACAAAACCTTAACACATGTAAGCCGAGGATTCGTGGAGAAAAGTATCTATCTTCATTGGCGACATTTTGAGATGCAAAAAGAAAGACTTAGAGGAGAGGATGTAAAATAATCTGAACTCACAAAAAAGGACGAAAAATACCTAGACAAGAGGTCGGAATTTTGTATCTGGACGCAGATAAGCGCTTATTGCGTAGAGTGTCCCACTTGGATCATCTTTCAATAAGGGCTCATGCTTATTTAAGAAGAAGGCGCATGGCTCACAAAGGCCCCACTTCAAAGTATTGCGAAAGCGTTCCGAAGTGTAAGTGGGTATGATACTCTGTAGAGAATCCCACACACCCTTGCTCGAGCTGCGGGGTATGATGTACCACGCGGGGTACAGGGCAGAACAAGAATTGCATAGGGTATACGAAAATTTAGCACCCGAGTACCGTTTGTACATTCGTAGAGGGGACTTCTCCTCTCTGGCGCAGCTAACTCAGATGGCAGCCGAGTACGAAAATGTGAGGCAACAAAGTCGCGAACGTGCAGCACGGAGTAGGACCGGAGGTAGTAGGTATTCGGATGGATTAACCGGTGAGGTAACCCCCGCTAAACATTTTAATCCTTTCCGGACGCAACCACAGCCAGGGTCAAGCAGTAACGTGGGGTATACGCCACCGCTTGGGTATACGGGAGTAATTTCAAACGGGATGATCAGTCAAGAGCAGTCGAGAGCTCTAGGCGGGAAGAGGCTATGCTATAACTGTTCGCAAGAGGGTCATTTTGCCAAGGAGTGCCCCAATCCACGGGTACAGTTCTGTCGGCAGTGTGAGGCCAAGGGGGTCAATACCAGCCAGTGTTGTCAACAGTCAAGGGCGGGAAACGATATGCGGCACCATCCGGGACGGGACCCGATGGGAGCCGACGTGAACCAGTCCCGAAACTAGAATACCCTTTAAGAGTGGAAGACGGGTGGATAGTCGCTACTGTAAGAGTCGGGGACCAAGTAGCGACTGCGACAGTAGATACAGGGGCGACTAGGAGTTTTATTAGTGAGGAGTTTTCCCGCAAGGTGACCAGCGGGGGCGAGATGCTGGACGCCTGCGCGAAAATTCGCCTAGCCGATGGGTCCACCTTAGAGGTAAAGAAGCTATTGAGGGTAAAAGTTGGTCTAGCGGGGACAGAGGTCACGGTGGGTATGCTCGTGATGCCCTCGATGCTAGACAACATTATACTAGGGATAGACTTTTTGTGCCGGGTGGGGACGACCATCGAATGTGGCAAGGCTAGGTTAATTTTGGAAGCTGTGGAAGTACCAGATATAGAGGAGGAGCAGGTCCTAATGGAACGTGAGCCAGTTGTGAGCAAACCGGAGGAGGACGGCGGATCAAGGCAGGAGAAGGATGCCCCTGGGGCACCTGAGCCCAGCATCGCCGTGGGAACGGTTCGAGGAGACAGCGTGGACGCGACAACGGCAGGAGTACAACGGTTCGGCGAGGTAGGAGGGTGCGTCATACCCGGCCCCGCAATAACACCGGTGGAAAATGTTGAAACCAGGGATAACGAGTGGCCAGAGGATTTGGAACTAGAGATAAAGGAAATACTGAAAGCGGAATTGGTTCTCTTTGACGAGCTGCAAGGGGTGTCTCACGTAGCCGAGCACCGGATCATCATAAAGGACAAAGGAAGGAACTATAACCTCAGGAGAAGAGAATGGCGACCAGGACTCAATACTTTGGTGCTACTAAGAGCACACCAACTCTCTAAAGCCAGTGAAGGTTTCTCGGCGAAACTCGCTCCCAAGTTCGATGGCCCGTTCCTCGTGAAAAAGTTCGTATCACCGAATATCGTGCGATTGGTAAAAGAAGGGCAAAGAAAGAGCAAACTCGCCAGCATTGCGCAACTGAAGCCATTCCATCACGAGGGAGAGGAGCACGAAGAAGATGACCAGCCCGACCGAGCGTCTGACAAAGAGCAGACTTGTCACAGTTTTAATTAATCCCTTTATTCTCTTTTTATTAACACTAACCAAAATTTGAATTCATAAATTAAGACTAACCGATTGTGTTTATAAACCCACAGAATACCTAAGATGAGCGACCAATCCCCTTACGTGATCAGCAGCGGCGGTGAGGGTGACAGAGCCGCCAATCCAGGGGCAGGTATTACCGCCGAAAATGTGGGCGATATGCCCCACAAATTGGGCTGTCTTCCGGACGAGGACGAGCTGGCCGACGCCGCGGTCGCGGCCATATCAGAGGCGTTGGAAAATTGTACATCGAGAGCCCACCGTTCCAGGTTCAAGGTGGAGGTGAACGGGGAGCTACACGGCGTGACATGGAACGCGTGTGGACACGTAACTGTCACGCTACCCAAGAAAGGGGGGGGTGTGAAGTAGGCCGCGTCGGCCCCTTCACAAATAGTTATATTTATTATATTTATAGTTTTTAAGTCGCAAGAAGCGCATCGGTTGTTTGAGTTACCTGTATTATATTGATAGTTATTAAGTCGCAAGAAGCGCAGGGGTTGTTCGAGTTTTGTTAGACGCAAGGAGTGTGCAGTATTTATATTTAATAAGCGCAGGGGAGCGTAAGGTATTTAGGTTTATCGGATGTACTTATTTTTTGAATTTAAATATAACCGCCCCAAAACACAGAGTCGCAAGATGCAGCGCGCCGGCTGCGATCACTGAATCCACCACGGTCACGAGCAAGTGTGGGGAGCGACAAAATCTGCAACTTGGGCCGAAGCCGAAGCGTGGGCGAGGGAGTTATGATTGACCTCCGCAAGTGAGCAGACGTGTACGCGAGAGGGATGAAAGAAAGATTAGGTTATAAGAACAGAAGAGGAGTTGCGATTTATGTACGAAAGTGAGCGGACGTGTACGCGCTTAGAAGATTATTAACGCGAAGGGTAGAATAGTAAGATAGTGTGTTAGTAGCAAAGGCATAGAAGTTAGTAAAGATAAGGTAAGGGGATAGTTCGTCGCGGTTTCATACATATAGGTTAGATATGTATATCTACAGCTAGGTTTAGGTTTATTGTAGAAGTTATAGAAGTTGAATAAATTGGTCGCCGGTAAGTCCGCAACCCAGTGGAGTGCAATTGCTGTGTGTTTTTTCTTTCTTTCTATTCCTCTTCTTTGGTTTTCATACACGCGCATACGCGAATCAAGCTGAGTCGCCTTATACTCTGGCTGCTGAGTGTGTCGGCCGTCGCGTTGGCGCAGACGCAAGCATTTCCCCTTCCAACTTGTAAAACCGCGCACAGTAAAGTCTCACCAAAAATATATAAATATTCTTGTGAGGTGTACCTGGCCAGACTGAGTTTATACCCTGGCTAAATTACTCCTTTACAAGTGGCGCCCGAGCAGGGACTCTAAAGTGCAAAGGTGTGGTATAATCTGGAATTAAAGCCCCCAGAAATATCACCAACAAGTGTGGAAGAAAAAGTGCGTAAAATGAAGTTCGGGTATACCCGACGATGCCCTGCTTTACAAGTGGCCAACGAGAACGGTTTTCGAGCGTGGTTTTGTGCAATCGTCGCGGCACAACGAAAGTGACGGCATAAGGCAAGTGCAGATCAGAATAACTGTTCGCGTTCGAGAAGCATTGCCTTAGCAACAATTGCGGCGCAACGAAATTGACGGTGGAAAAAGACTCACCGATCAAACTAGCGGTTCGCGTTCGAGGCTGTGCATAAGTGAACACCTGCGGCGCAACGAAAGTGTCGGCAAAGTGCGTGAGCGGTCAACGAACGGCGTGACAGCAGCTGGTACAGGCAGCTGCAAAGTCGCGGTCGCTTCGCACAGTAGGCTTCGACCACGAAATAAAAAAATGGACTATTATTTCGAGTGCGGAGTTGTCCCATCGGTTCGGGTCGAGTATCGGACTTACGTGAAGTCGCCGTACAGTGGGCCTCGACCGTGTAAACGTACAGTGGGGAAAAAAAAAAAAATTAAAGGAATCTAAAAAAAAAAGAGAAGGCAGAAATACGAAAAAAAAATTAAATAAAATAAACAGTGACCAATTAACAGGAAAATTTTTATTACACTTAAAAAAAAAAAAAAAAAAAAATATTTTCGCAATAAAATAAAATAACCGCAATAAACAGTAACCAGTTAACAGAAAAGATTTTTATTACACTGCAAAAAAAAAAAAAAAATACAAAATTCGTTATACAGTGGAAAATTTTTTTTTAATTTCGTAATAAAAGGAATAACCGCGACATAACCGGGGAAAAAAAAAAATTCGGGAAAATTTTTTTTTTAGTTTCGTAACAAAACGGTTACCGCGATAAACCGTGCCAGATTAAGGGTAAAAATTTTTGCGAATCGGGACATATACGGTTCGAGACGGAATTTTTTTTTGCGTTCGTTTTTTTTTTCGGTTAAATGGAGAAACCCAAGACTATCGAGCCCGCCCGAGTGGAGGTCGTAGAAAGCAGCAACCCCGGTGTGGGCGTGCAATGGGTCTACCACTGCCATAAGGAGGATCTAGAGGATATCGTCCGGGAGATCGGATTCGAAAAGTGTGCCACGGTAACTGACTACCGGAAGCTGGTATGTACTTTTATAGGACAAGGTGGTCATACCACCGATATACGGGCCCGGTTAGCGGAATGGGAGTTGCGGTTCGCAAAGATCCCAGTGTCGCCTACCCGGACTGCCGCTTCTTTTGGAGGAATACGACCTAGGCAGAAGTCTGAATCAGATGCGGCAATCCCATCGATACAGACCGGTGGCACGGAACATTTGCGTCCGCCCTCCAACAGTACGATTTATAATGAATTTTCCCCACAGAATACAGCATGTATCCCCGATATACGAGTAGGGTCACCTCTGGCATCCGGGGAAGATACCCCGGTGAGACAGGTGAACCCCCATCTTAATTCTAGTGATAGCTATAGTACCCCTCGGAACGGGATGGTCGTCCCCGAACTAGTCCGGAAGTGGGGTATCCTGTTCAATGGGTGCACCGACCCATTAGTTTTCCTGGAGGCAATTGAGGACAGGGCGTTGTCATACGACATAGGCTTAGACCGGTTGCCGAGGGCAATGAGCGAGGCTCTAACGGGTAAGGCCGCGCGGTGGCTATCAATAAGTAGGCTAAGGGACGCGACTTGGGCGACATTTAAAGCCGAGTTCTTGGAGTTTTTTCTACCGCCCCAGTATTTCGACAGGTTAGAAGACAGTATCCGGGCACGACGGCAACATGATAACGAGCCGTTCAAGGACTACTTGCTCGAGCTGCGGGGTATGATGTACCACGCGGGGTACAGGGCAGAACAAGAATTGCATAGGGTATACGAAAATTTAGCACCCGAGTACCGTTTGTACATTCGTAGAGGGGACTTCTCCTCTCTGGCGCAGCTAACTCAGATGGCAGCCGAGTACGAAAATGTGAGGCAACAAAGTCGCGAACGTGCAGCACGGAGTAGGACCGGGGGTAGTAGGTATTCGGATGGATTAACCGGTGAGGTAACCCCCGCTAAACATTTTAATCCTTTCCGG
This sequence comes from Scaptomyza flava, assembly GCA_030179655.1. Taxonomy (NCBI): domain Eukaryota; kingdom Metazoa; phylum Arthropoda; class Insecta; order Diptera; family Drosophilidae; genus Scaptomyza; species Scaptomyza flava. Next base: position 38,115,979 of record JARNME010000012.1, on the reverse strand, counting down.
ACGCAACCACAGCCAGGGTCAAGCAGTAACGTGGGGAATACGCCACCGCTTGGGTATACGGGAGTAATTTCAAACGGGATGATCAGTCAAGAGCAGTCGAGAGCTCTAGGCGGGAAGAGGCTATGCTATAACTGTTCGCAAGAGGGTCATTTTGCCAAGGAGTGCCCCAATCCACGGGTACAGTTCTGTCGGCAGTGTGGGGCCAAGGGGGTCAATACCAGCCAGTGTTGTCAACAGTCAAGGGCGGGAAACGATATGCGGCACCATCCGGGACGGGACCCGATGGGAGCCGACGTGAACCAGTCCCGAAACTAGAATACCCTTTAAGAGTGGAAGACGGGTGGATAGTCGCTACTGTAAGAGTCGGGGACCAAGTAGCGACTGCGACAGTAGATACAGGGGCGACTAGGAGTTTTATTAGTGAGGAGTTTTCCCGCAAGGTGACCAGCGGGGGCGAGATGCTGGACGCCTGCGCGAAAATTCGCCTAGCCGATGGGTCCACCTTAGAGGTAAAGAAGCTATTGAGGGTAAAAGTTGGTCTAGCGGGGACAGAGGTCACGGTGGGTATGCTCGTGATGCCCTCGATGCTAGACAACATTATACTAGGGATAGACTTTTTGTGCCGGGTGGGGACGACCATCGAATGTGGCAAGGCTAGGTTAATTTTGGAAGCTGTGGAAGTACCAGATATAGAGGAGGAGCAGGTCCTAATGGAACGTGAGCCAGTTGTGAGCAAACCGGAGGAGGACGGCGGATCAAGGCAGGAGAAGGATGCCCCTGGGGCACCTGAGCCCAGCATCGCCGTGGGAACGGTTCGAGGAGACAGCGTGGACGCGACAACGGCAGGAGTACAACGGTTCGGCGAGGTAGGAGGGTGCGTCATACCCGGCCCCGCAATAACACCGGTGGAAAATGTTGAAACCAGGGATAACGAGTGGCCAGAGGATTTGGAACTAGAGATAAAGGAAATACTGAAAGCGGAATTGGTTCTCTTTGACGAGCTGCAAGGGGTGTCTCACGTAGCCGAGCACCGGATCATCATGAAGGACAAAGGAAGGAACTATAACCTCAGGAGAAGAGAATGGCGACCAGGACTCAATACTTTGGTGCTACTAAGAGCACACCAACTCTCTAAAGCCAGTGAAGGTTTCTCGGCGAAACTCGCTCCCAAGTTCGATGGCCCGTTCCTCGTGAAAAAGTTCGTATCACCGAATATCTTGCGATTGGTAAAAGAAGGGCAAAGAAAGAGCAAACTCGCCAGCATTGCGCAACTGAAGCCATTCCATCACGAGGGAGAGGAGCACGAAGAAGATGACCAGCCCGACCGAGCGTCTGACAAAGAGCAGACTTGTCACAGTTTTAATTAATCCCTTTTATTCTCTTTTTATTAACACTAACCAAAATTTGAATTCATAAATTAAGACTAACCGATTGTGTTTATAAACGCACAGAATACCTAAGATGAGCGACCAATCCCCTTACGTGATCAGCAGCGGCGGTGAGGGTGACAGAGCCGCCAATCCAGGGGCAGGTATTACCGCCGAAAATGTGGGCGATACGCCCCACAAATTGGGCTGTCTTCCGGACGAGGACGAGCTGGCCGACGCCGCGGTCGCGGCCATATCAGAGGCGTTGGAAAATTGTACATCGAGAGCCCACCGTTCCAGGTTCAAGGTGGAGGTGAACGGGGAGCTACACGGCGTGACATGGAACGCGTGTGGACACGTAACTGTCACGCTACCCAAGAAAGGGGGGGTGTGAAGTAGGCCGCGTCGGCCCCTTCACAAATAGTTATATTTATTATATTTATAGTTTTTAAGTCGCAAGAAGCGCATCGGTTGTTTGAGTTACCTGTATTATATTGATAGTTATTAAGTCGCAAGAAGCGCAGGGGTTGTTCGAGTTTTGTTAGACGCAAGGAGTGTGCAGTATTTATATTTAATAAGCGCAGGGGAGCGTAAGGTATTTAGGTTTATCGGATGTACTTATTTTTTGAATTTAAATATAATCGCCCCAAAACACAGAGTCGCAAGATGCAGCGCGCCGGCTGCGATCACTGAATCCACCACGGTCACGAGCAAGTGTGGGGAGCGACAAAATCTGCAACTTGGGCCGAAGCTGAAGCGTGGGCGAGGGAGTTATGATTGACCTCCGCAAGTGAGCAGACGTGTACGCGAGAGGGATGAAAGAAAGATTAGGTTATAAGAACAGAAGAGGAGTTGCGATTTATGTACGAAAGTGAGCGGACGTGTACGCGCTTAGAAGATTATTAACGCGAAGGGTAGAATAGTAAGATAGTGTGTTAGTAGCAAAGGCATAGAAGTTAGTAAAGATAAGGTAAGGGGATAGTTCGTCGCGGTTTCATACATATAGGTTAGACATGTATATCTACAGCTAGGTTTAGGTTTATTGTAGAAGTTATAGAAGTTGAATAAATTGGTCGCCGGTAAGTCCGCGACCCAGTGGAGTGCAATTGCTGTGTGTTTTTTCTTTCTTTCTATTTCTCTTCTTTGGTTTTCATACACGCGCATACGCGAGTCAAGCTGAGTCGCCTTATACTCTGGCTGCTGAGTGTGTCGGCCGTCGCGTTGGCGCAGACGCAAGCATTTCCCCTTCCAACTTGTAAAACCGCGCACAGTAAAGTCTCACCAAAAATATATAAATATCCTTGTGAGGTGTACCTGGCCAGACTGAGTTTTTACCCTGGCTAAATTACTCCTTTACAAATCATGAATTTGTAAATCAAAATGATCAGGACGAGCTCAGGAATTGATTTCCGTCTGTCCGTCCGTCCGTCTGTCCTACTGTCTGTTTCAACACGATTTCCGGCCAAACTGCTGAATCGATCTTGATGAAACTTTCACAGATTGCTTAGATCATGTCGGGTTGGTTCACTATGAAATTTCATTTCGATCGGAGCATTCTACGACACAGCCACCATACAAATTTACCATATCAACACGATTTCCGGCCGAACTGCTGAACCGATCTTGATGAAACTTTCACAGATTGCTTAGATCATGTCGGGTTTGTTCACTATGAAATTTCATCCCGATCGGAGCATTCTACGATATTGCCACCATATAAATTTACCATATCGTACTATCAATTGTTGTCTCTGTCGTGCACTTTCAAGTACCTACATGTCAATATGTTGTTTTTGTCGAAAACGAACAAGTAAATGACGCTCAAGTTTTGACCACCAATAGACAGTACAATATCTTCAATGTAAATAAGACATTTATTTAATGCATTATTCACAATAATTTCATCAATATTTCTGTCTTGTGAAATATGAAAAGCTCTTAAAATATCTTTTGAGAAACTCTCTTTATAAGTATTCCAAAGTTTAAGAGCATCCGAAATTTGACAAAATACTAACATTATTGCAAAAAGTTCTCTCAGTTTTGTAGGATTTTGACATATGACAGCTTCGGCTATAGTTGAATCCCAGTGCTTATCATCTTCTCGTAATCCTATAATCTCGAATGTCAATTGAAATAATGCGTATGCTTTACCATTAACGGTTCTTAAATTTAGTCTTATAGAAAAACATTCTGTATTATTGGGATGAATGGTGTAAACTCTTCCCAAAGCTGAATCTCTTCTAACTCCAGGAAAATTTGGGACATCATGCCCCCGTTTTCTTCTTTGAAATTTTTTATTAATCCATGTAAAATACGATGGATCTTCAAAATATAAAAGGGTTCTTGCAAACTCATCACGTGTGCATTTCTCAAAGAAGGCTAGCAAAGTGGTTTTGGGTGTAGTGCTTAATCTGTCAAGTAATTGTTGCGGATTATTGGGGTTAAAATATATCCGTTGACCATTTTCTAAATGAACAGCTAATTGTGTAATAGCCGGAAAACGTTCATTAATGGGAAATGCAAGGATTCTTCATACCGCTTCTGAGCTACTTATATAACGGCCACTTTCGTACATAGTAATTTCATTACGTTGGTCTTCAAGAGTAAATGATGCTTGATCGCTGCCCATGTTAACACATTAACAAATGTATTTAATAGACTTTACAGAACTTCAATGTTCAACATTAATGTGAGCTTCAAATGTTCTCAATAGTACACAGTTATAAGGCACAGCCCAACGATTATCTATGCATTTACCATTTATATTAATTGCATTACCACTACTTTCTAACTATGTTTTCCAGTCACAGTTTCTTTAAGTAATTCTCGAGGAAACCTTTTGGTACATTTTCCATTTTTCATGCATGGCGATTTATTATTAAATGCACCGCAAGGACCATTAATCATGTTTGACTTAACAATGTTAAATAACAAAGGATCCTCAACTGCGTTTGGTATTTCGGCACAGATAATTTTATCGATTTTATCTAGTCTTATTTTATTTTCTAACCAAAGTAGAACATGCATATGTGGTAAGCCCCGCTTTTGCCATTCCACAGAGTACATGAAACATTGCACGCTTCCAAACAAAGAACCTTTTGTCAATAGTGACAAAAATTCCAGCTATAATATCGTGACGATCATGCGGTTTTTGACCCGGTTGTGAAGGAGTTAAATAGCTCCTTCACAACATTTATTATCTTTTTTTAGTTCATAGTTTATTAAATACTTGTATTAGCCACGAAGGTATTCTTAGTTTAAATCCACGAAGGCACCAGTGTATAACAATAATAATTTAAGCTGACAAAACACGAATATTTATATTTAAGACACGGGGAACGGGGTTACAGGTTCACGAACCAGAAATGATCAGCACTGACAGCGATGAGCAGCACTGATTCCTAACGGCCGAAGCAACAGCAAAGAAGCAACAGCAAAGAAGCAACAGCAAAGAAGCAACAGCAGCCGCGAAGCGGCGTAGTGAGAGCGGCTACAGCCGAAGCAGCAGCAGAGAAAAACATCAGCAGCAACAACAGCCGCGAAGGGCCGTAGCGAGAGCGGCTACAGCCAAAGCAACAGCAGAAAACAGCGGCCGAAAGCAACAGCAGCCACGAAGCGCCGTAGCGAGAGCGGCCACAGCCAAAGCAACAGCAAAGAAGCAACAGCAGCCGCGAAGCGGCGTAGTGAGAGCGGCTACAGCCGAAGCAACAGCAGAGAAGCACCCCACACACACCAACAGCCGCGAAAAACCGTAGAGAGAGAGAGCGGCTGCAGCCGAAGCCAGAGCAGAGGCCTCAGTGGCAGAGGATGGCCCGTGCAGAAAATTCAAAACGCCGGCACATCAGTCGCGATCGGGCCACGCTCAAAAACGCAAGTGCCAGACACCGAGTGCGGAAAGAAAACCCAAAAGAACAGCAGCAGCGACAACGTGTGCGAAAACCCACCAAGCTACACAGCAACGAGCAGTACAAAAGAACAGCAGCAGCGACAACGTGTGCGAAAAACCCACCAAGCTACACAGCAACGAGCAGTACAAAAGTATAAGGATGGAACAGGGGTAAGCTGACCTTCGGTCTGCAGGGATCTAACTGGGCGGGCGATTTTCTTTGTTGCGGTGTGGTAGTAGATTTTGTTTAAATAAAGGAAGTGAAACGTAAAACAAGTTTTGCAAGTGCCCCCCACTCCGCTTCGCTGATAAAAGGCGCGCCGTATGGCTGCGCAATATAAAGCAAGTGTGTTTTGCAAGTGTTTTCCCCTCCGCTTCTCTGATAAAAGGCGTGCCGTATGGCCGCAACACGTGTTCCGAGCGCTCTCTGCACGTGTTGTGGTTATCCGGCACCGCACGGGACACCACGAGACCCAGCACGGCGCGTTCCGAGGGCTTCTCTGCGTGTTGTGGTGAGTCTTGTAGGTGTCCTACAGTCCCGTCCGTTAGTATTTGTTTTGCTAGGCGGCTAGAGGCGTGCCGTATGGCCGCAACACGTGTTCCGAGCGTTTCTTTGCACGTTTTGCGGTTATCCGGCATCGCACGGGGCACCACGAGACCCAGCACAGCGCGTTCCGAGGGTTCTCTGCGCGTTGTGGTGAGCCTTGTAGGTGTCCTACAGTCCCGTCCGTTAGTATTTGTTTCGCTAGGCGGCTAGAGGCGCGCCGTATGGCCGCAACACGTGTTCCGAGCGTTTCTTTGCACGTTTTGCGGTTATCCGGCATCGCACGGGGCACCACGAGACCCAGCACAGCGCGTTCCGAGGGTTCTCTGCGCGTTGTGGTGGGTCTTGTAAGTGTCCTACAGTCCCGTCCGTTAGTATTTGTTTCGCTAGGCGGCTAGAGGCGTGCCGTATGGCCGCAACACGTGTTCCGAGCGTTTCTTTGCACGTTTTGCGGTTATCCGGCATCGCACGGGGCACCACGAGACCCAGCACAGCGCGTTCCGAGGGTTCTCTGCGCGTTGTGGTGGGTCTTGTAAGTGTCCTACAGTCCCGTCCGTTAGTATTTGTTTCGCTAGGCGGCTAGAGGCGTGCCGTATGGCCGCAACACGTGTTCCGAGCGTTTCTTTGCACGTTTTGCGGTTATCCGGCATCGCACGGGGCACCACGAGACCCAACACGGCACGTTCCGAGGGTTTCTCTGCGTGTTGTGGTGAGTCTTGTAGGTGTCCTACAGTCCCGTCCGTTAGTATTTGTTTCGCTAGGCGGCTAGAGGCGTGCCGTATGGCCGCAACACGTGTTCCGAGCGTTTCTCTGCACGTTTTGCGGCTATCCGGCATCGCACGGGGCACCACGAGACCCAACACGGCACGTTCCAAGGGTTTCTCTGCGTGTTGTGGTGAGTCTTGTAGGTGTCCTACAGTCCCGTCCGTTAGTATTTGTTTCGCTAGGCGGCTAGAGGCGTGCCGTATGGCCGCAACACGTGTTCCGAGCGTTTCTCTGCACGTTTGCGGCTATCCGGCATCGCACGGGGCACCACAAGACCCAGCACAGCGCGTTCCGAGGGTTCTCTGCGCGTTGTGGTGAGCCTTGTAGGTGTCCTACAGTCCCGTCCGTTAGTATTTGTTTCGCTAGGCGGCTAGAGGCGCGCCGTATGGCCGCAACACGTGTTCCGAGCGTTTCTTTGCACGTTTTGCGGTTATCCGGCATCGCACGGGGCACCACGAGACCCAGCACAGCGCGTTCCGAGGGTTTCCCTGCGCGTTGTGGTGGGTCTTGTAAGTGTCCTACAGTCCCGTCCGTTAGTATTTGTTTCGCTAGGCGGCTAGAGGCGCGCCGTATGGCCGCAACACGTGTTCCGAGCGTTTCTTTGCACGTTTTGCGGTTATCCGGCATCGCACGGGGCATCACGAGACCCAGCACAGCGCGTTCCGAGGGTTCTCTGCGCGTTGTGGTGGGTCTTGTTAGTGCCCTATCGCCTAATCTTGTGCATCTCTCGAGCGTTTCTCGAGGTGCGTAGGTTTGAATTTGTATGAGGGCTGCCGAAATGCTCTCTGAGTCTCGGTATTTTATAAATTTTATTTTAAGATAATCCTGGTCTGAGCTGAGCCCTACCCCAGCCTTAGATCGCTACTTTACAGTTGGCGCCCGAGCAGGGACTCTGAGATTTAGGTATTTCGAGCGTCTCATATTTATTTTTAACCAGTAGGAGCGAGCATTTCACCCCAAATCAAAAAAAAAAAAAAAAATATACATACATAAGGGAGAAGCCCTAGTGACGGTCATAGCCCCTAAATAGGTCAACCGGAATATTTTGGCGAGTTTTGATGCTAGCGGGGTCTAATCACTGTGATTGATAGCTCTTAGTGCCGGCTTGCTTTTTATGTAGTCTACTGGTGTTTATACTAAGTTTTGGATGCACCAGAGACTAAAATTAAAATACCGATATTTCGACGTAAGCTTTGTAACTTTTCAACGCGTTGGAATTGTATTATTTCAAGTTCCAGCAAAGGGAAATAAATAATTTTCTTAATCGTTTTTTCTTGCCCTTTCATAATCTGTAATCCGAAATTTTTTCTGTTCAATATTTTGGGTTTAACATTAATAAATGTAAAATTATGTTTCTGCGTGTTCTGGTCAAATACGATGTGATACACTTTAACACTTATCGATATTTGTATCGACTATGGTATCACTTTGCGTCTCTCGCGTTGCTCTTAATCAGAAAATCATAATTTCAAAATATCTGAAAATTCTTCAAATTTGTTCAGTGAACCAAAATTCACATTTGATAAGTAGAAAAGCCGCAAAAGCCGAATTTCAAAATTGTGTCAAATTCACACAAGGAACAGATTCGTGTTGACTTAAGAAGAATAGAAAATTTTATTATTATTTAGTTAAAACAATGTTAAATGAATTTGTTATGATTTGCAAGAAGAGTAAGAAAAAGTTTTATTAAGAAAAATGAAGAAAAATTAATAAAATGAATTTATTATGAGTTGGCATAAAACTTGACTTAATTTTTTGTAGATTTGTTTAAAAGTTTGCGCCCTTTTTAATAGCAACATGACACAATTAAGACAGATAACGCATTGCGCAGATGACGTCACATATGATGCATATTACCAAGGCATATATTCAACACATGCATTGTGACGTCATCTGCGCACAACATAAACAAGTTTCTGGGCAATCTAAAAATTTATTGTTCTTGTGTGTGTGATGTTGAGCGTGCGATGCATAAATCGATACTTTTAGCGATACATCGCTGCATCGCTGGCGATACTGTTTTTTACGAGTAATAAATTTTAATAAATTATTAAATTCGGTTGTTTTTGAGTGTTTAATTGCATAAAATACAAAAGCATAAATAAAAACAATGATTTGGCATTTTATTTCATTTTATTGGCTCTATTTTGACAAGATTAAGGGGAGTGACTACTACAGGGGCACTTTATCGAAAATCGTGATTTTGACTATTTTCATTAAATCCTATATATCTTTCAAAAAACGAATGAAATGTGTATAATGCCTTACACTGATCGATGGGCAATTGAACTAGCTTTCCTACGATACCAACAGATAAGCTTTACGTTGATTTCTGACAATTTAATATCCCAAAAACCTTAGGGGTGTTCACTATTAGGGCTTCTCCCTTATATATATAAATAATAAATAAATTTTTTTTTGTAAAATTGAACCATGCGGCTAGCGACAAGCGACTAGTTTCTGTTTTTGTGTGTCTTTTTTTTTTTTGCTGGCCATAACGCTACGCGTATTCTAGGTACAGTCGGGCATTTTTTTCTTCTTTTTTTTTGTTTTGCTAACCAAACCGCACGAGAGAACTGTCCCAACCATTTGCTCTCCAAAGTACAGTAGGATCTAGCTTCCCTTTAACCATTTTTTTTGCCGATGCCCAAATAATTTTCTGCGACAGCACAGCAAAAGCCGACACAGCCGAGCCCTACCGCTGCCGATCACCGCCGCCGCGTCTCGGTCGCTACAGCAGCGGCTACAACACGACAGAGCAAAGCCACAGGCGACTTACTCTCCAAGCCCAGGAGTAACCACTCAGCGACAGAGCCGTATCCCGATGACACCGACTGCAGAAGCGCGGGCAGCGCGATCTCGCTGCCTATATAAGGCGGACCCCGGGACCTGAGTAGACAGTCATCGACACGGAGCCACCGAGGCAACAGCTAAGACAACGCGACGAAAAAACAAGTATAAACGTTGCAGTCGGACGCAACCGACTGCGGCATACTCGATACCAGTATTAAAACAGGTAAAAAGAGGCCTGATTGCAAAGGGGTACGGATGGGACAAGGGTGTACGCTGCCTTAAAGATTCTCCGATGCAGATAGGGATGCCACCAACTATCTTCCTTCCAAATTTGGTGACTCTAGCTGAAAGTTTGTAAGAGCTGTTTAAAGGGGGGCTGGGGGCGGTATGATTGGGTGTGGCATCCAAATTTTTACTGCAGATCTTTGTGGAATGTCAATTGCTACCTTCATACCAAATTTGGTGACTCTAGCTCGAAAATTGTAAAAAGTGGAGAAAGGGGGGCTGGGAGCGGTATGGGTGGGCGTGGCATCCAAATTTTTACTGCAGATCTCTGTGAAATGTCAATTGCTATCTTCATACCAAATTTGGTGACTCTAGATCGAAAATTGTTAAATGTGGGGAAAGGGGGGCTGGGGGCGGTATAGGTGGGCGTGGCATCCAAATTTTTGATGCAGATCTTTGTGGAATGTCAATTGCTATCTTCATACCAAATTTGGTGACTCTAGCTCGAAAATTGTTAAATGTGGGGAAAGGGGGGCTGGGGGCGGTATGAGTGGGCGTGGCATCCAAATTTTTTATGCAGATCTTTGTGGAAAGTCAATTGCTATCTTCATACCAAATTTGTTGACTCTAGCTCGAAGTTTGTAATGAGTGGGGAGAGGGGGGCTGGGGGCGGTATGGGTGGGCGTGGCATCCAAAGTTTTGCTGCGAATCTATGTGGAATTTAAATTGCTACCTTCCTTCCAAATTTGGTGACTCTAGCTCGAAGTTTGTTAAATGTGGGGAAAGGGGGGCTGGGAGCGGTATTGGTGGGCGTGGCATCCAAATTTTTGATGCAGATCTTTGTGAAATGTCAATTGCTATTTTCATACCAAATTTGGTGACTCTAGCTCGAAAATTTTAAAAAGTGGGGAAGGGGGGGCGAAATGGGTGGGCGTGGCTCCAAAACATTGATGCAGATTTTTGGGGGTCGTTACCAGCTATCTTCCCACCAAATTTGGAGGCTCTAGCTCCACAACTCTGGAAGATACACGCATTCCCGTTTTTGACGAAGCGTTGGGGTGGATGGGGGCGGCTAGGGCAGTATTGGTGGGCGTGGCATCCAAACTTTTGATGCAGTTTTTAGGGGGTCATTATCACTTATCTTGGGACCAACTTTGGTGGCTCTAGCTCAAAAACTGTGGGAGATATAGCCATTTCTGATTTCAAAATGTGGGGGGGCTGGGGGCGTAATGGGTGGGCGTGGCTCCAAAACTTTGATACAGTTTTTTGGGGGTCGTTACCAGCTATCTTCCTACCAAATTCGCTGGCTCTAGCTCCACAACTCTGGAAGATACACGCATTCCCGTTTTTGCGAGCGTTGGAGCGGATGGGGGCGGCTAGGGCAGTATTGGTGGGCGTGGCATCCAAACTTTTGATGCAGTTTTTGGGGGGTCCTCATCACCTATCTTGGCACCAAATTTGGTGGATCTAGCTCAAAAACTGTGGGAGATATAGGCGTTTTTGACTTTAAAATGCCGTGAGGCTGGAGGCGGAATGGGGGGGCGTGGCTCCAAAATTTTTGATGCAGTTTTTGGGGGTTGCTAGTAGCTATCTTCTTACCAAATTTGGTAGTTCTAGCTGTAAGGATGTGCGAAATATGTAGATTTATCGGTTTTGAGTTATCGAATTTATCGATTTGCCAGCCCCCCAGTTATCGTAGAACCCCCATCTTGACACTTTAATTTTCTATCCCATAGATAAAGAGAATTGGAAAGTTTCAAGTCTCTAGCTTGAAGGGTGTGGAAAAAACTTGCACACATACGGACGGACGGACGGACAGACGGACAGACACCATGACGGACATTGCACAAAACCAATATACTCTTTACCTTCGGTATCGAGTATAAAAAATAAAATCCTTTGAAAATTAAAAAAAAATCCTTTGAATAATAAAATCCTTTGAAAATTTAAAAAAAAAAAATCCTTTGAAAAATAAAATCCTTTGGAAATTAAAATCCTTTGAAAAATAAAATCATTCGAAAAATAAAATCTTTCGAAAAAAAAAAAAATTATAATAATAATATATAAAATAGCCCTGCAACACTAACGGATAAAACTAATCAGAAATACAACAGTGCAGCGATCGGCTTTTAACATGGGCGTGAAATGGATTTTCTTCCGTCGCAAGGACGAGCTACAGTGCCTAGCTGAGGAATTCAACCTGGGAACCACGGGTACCGTCGAGGACCTGCGTGCTCGAGTCAACGCCTTCGTATCCCGTGGAGAGTATTCGGAGGAAATGCGGGATCGCTTGCACAAATTGGAAGTGAGCTATGGGGACTCAGCCAGCCCTCGGGATGCCCGCTCACCAGCTACGTCTCCGGGTCCGACCGACAAAGTGCGCAAGGAGGAGTACCAACTCCAAGTGCCCGTGCCGACTCAGCCGATGGTAGCCCAGGCAACCACGCCTACAGGCACCCAGGCACCCATCGACCAGGCAAGCAGTAGCAGCATCGGTGCCGGGACTCAGAGAATAGGTCGCGAAGAGATTTCGTGCTCCATGCTGGCCGACAAGCTACGCAGCTGGGGTATCGGGTATGATGGCAACTCGGACCCACTCAGCTTCATGGAGAAACTGGAGGAGCGCGTAGCCTCATACCGGGTGAATGTTGACCAGCTGCCGCGAGCAATATCTGGTCTCTTTACCGGCCGGGCTGAAGGATGGTTCCGGACCTACAAGATGCAGGATGAGCCTTGGGAGTCAGTCAAGAGGGATTTCCTAGACTTCTTCTTGCCGCCACGCTACTTTCAACGATTGGAGAGTACCATCCAGAATCGTTTACAACGGCCGGGCGAACCTTTCAGGGATTACCTGATCGAACTGCGGCTGATGATGCAGCGTGCGCAATACTCACCGGAACGGGAACTGGAGAGGATATACGAGAACCTGTTACCGGAGTATCAACTGTTTACACGACGGCACGAATTTGAAACGTTGGCCGCATTGACCCAGCTGGTCACAAGCTACGAAACTGTCCGGGACCGCGACCCTCGGGGCTACGCAGCATTGTTGCCGGCAAGCGGGCCGACAAAACTGGTACAGGCCCATAACGGACAGGGTAACCAGGAGCCTAGGGGTTACGCAACGGTGGTGCCGGCAAGCGCGCCAACAACACCGGTACCAAATCATAACACCAGAGACCGCGAACAAGGTAACCGGGACCTGGCGGTTCCCACAAAGAACACCGAAGCAACGACGTCACAAGTCACGGGCGAAGCAATTGACGTGAAGCGAGCATGTCGGAATTGCGGAGACATCGGGCATTTCTCTAAGGACTGTCGCAATCCCCAGCTGTTATTCTGCTGGGACTGTGGCCGCCGTGGGATCCGCACCATTGGATGCTGCCGCGTCGCCAGATCGGGAAACGGGCAGCGCCTCCGTCCAACCGAGGACAGGTCGGAGAGCAGCAGCGACTGGAGCCCTCGTCAGTAGCTCACCCGTTACGTTTGGAGGAGGGGAGGATCGCAGCTCTGGTGACCATAGGGGACACCCCGGTAGAAGCAACACTGGACACCGGAGCCACTCGGTCGTTCATCAGTGAACGGTTGGCAAGGATTGTCGGGACAAAGGATAACATTCGGGATATGCGGGTGAGAATAATCCTTGCGGATGTCTCGCCAAAGGAGATAACCAGAGCAATAATGGTGAAGATAAAGCTCGACGAACGGGAGGCAGTGGTGCCTCCGCTGGTGATACCAACAATCCTGGATGACGTTATCCTAGGCATTGACTTTTTGTGTGGGATTCGCGCAAAAATTCAGTGCGGCCGAGCCTTCTTGCAACTGGTACAGATGCCCGATCCTCAAACGTACCCGTTGCTGACGACCCCGTTCCACACAACGACTCACATGACAACGCAGGATGCACACGACAACGGGATAGCAAATCTCGTCGAGACAGCGCAGGCTGGCGCTGCAACAACGCAGGATGCAAGCAGCACCGAGCCGGCCGACTTCGTAGAGACAGGGCAGGCAACAGGATTGACAACGCAGGATGCATACGACACCAAGCTAGCCGACTTCGTAGAAACAGGGCAGGCAACCGGATTGACAACGCAGGATGCATACGACACCAAGCTAGCCGACTTCGTAGAAACAGTGCAGGCAACTGGATCAGCAGCGCAGGAGGCACAACGACGACAACCAGGGGGTACACCTTGGAACCATTGGCCGATGCTTGCAAGGCCCGACGAACGAACCCGTTTCGGACACAGCCCCGAACACTACCGAACATCAGGGAAGAACAGGAACCGGAGCAACGAGAAGTTCCAATCAGCCTGGCTACTGTCGCAACTGACACAGGAGGCAGAAAAACTCAAGGACATTTTCAAAGTAGTGCGCCAGAACACACAACGGGCTTCGCTAGAACAAAGCAAATGTTACAACCTCCGAAGGCGAGAATGGAGACCGACTCTCGGCGCACAAGTGCTGATACGACAACATCACCTCTCTAAGGCCACCGAGGGATTCGCAGCAAAGCTGGCCGCCAAATTCGACGGGCCATACAAGGTAGTCAAGTTTATCTCACCAAACATAATGCGACTGCAAAGCTTGACCGGCCGACAACGGAAAACAGCGAGCCTGGCCGATTTCAAGGAATTCCATGCAGACGACAACAACACCAGCAACGACGACACCAGAAACAATTAACCGGCAAGTAACAAAGTCACGGGGGCCACTTCTATTTGTGAGCCCATAGAACGTCCCGCCCCAAAAAGGGGAAAACCCTCTAACAAACCTTAAGATAGCTTGTAAGAACACGATTTGTCATGGGGTTAGATAAATAGTCAAGAGTACACAACATACCTTTACTCCCTAAATCTAGCACAAATAGCACCAAGTCTTTGGAAGACGAGCCGGACGCACGACCCTTGGGGGCAAAGGACGTAGCGATGGGACGTCCCTGGGGTCAGCCGTTGCGGGAGGAGCAGTTGCGTAGGCTAAGCGCAGAGGAGAACTGGCACCCGGAGCCAGTACCATTGGGAGTACGAATGCACGGCGTGCAAGGCTGGATCAACAACACCTGCCAATTCAACGCGGACGTGATTTCGCTCAGCTCCGAGTCGGATGTCGCGCCTGATGGTAGGTTTGGAACCGGTGGAGTGAGAGCCCCCCTGAACTGGGATTTGACGGAGCTAAACCGCCGTACAGAAGAGGACGATCGCAGCACCATACCACGCTCGGTAGGCACTAGCGATGAGGAATCTCTGGGCGAGGTGGACCCCGAGAACCAGGAAAGACAAATAGATGCAACCCCAGGGGAATCCACAGCGAGCACCATGAGCTCGGCAGCATGCCGACTCGCCGCACGCTATGGCGATATGGGCTACCCGCCACCATACCCATGCAGCCAACCACCGGCATACGGGTCATGGGCACTGGACGACCAGGGAACCCTGCGGGCAAGCAATTGGTCCGACATCACCTCAGTAAACCCCGACACACGACCAGCAGCATCAGTGGAGCCCGGCCGCGAACCCCAGGTGGGGACCATCGCGGAAAAAGAGGACGAAGGCAGCATAGCCACCCACGTGCCACTCGAGGGGGAGGTCGCCGATTGGCTGATGGCCGTGCTAGAGGAGCACCCAACCGTCGGCGAGGTGCTGATCAACCAGATAGACGAAAGCGACGTAGTCGTAGGCGAAGGAACCCCTGAGGAGCACCCAACAAGTAGCGAAGAGTGGACTACGGTACCGGAGGATTGGCGAGTCGGCCCGGAGCCCCGTCAGCTACCGTCCTCAGTCATAAACTTTATGAAGGCATACCTAAGCCAACCCGAAGCACGATTGGGACTCCGGAACCTTAAGAAGCTCGGCCCCCACACCTTCCGCTATAGCGTCAACCGGTCGCGACAGGTAACGGTAGCGCTTCTCAACCCCGAGGAAGGGAGGGAGTGTGAAGGAGTTAAATAGCTCCTTCACAACATTTATTATCTTTTTTTAGTTCATAGTTTATTAAATACTTGTATTAGCCACGAAGGTATTCTTAGTTTAAGGCCACGAAGGCACCAGTGTATAACAATAATAATTTAAGCTGACAAAACACGAATATTTATATTTAAGACACGGGGAACGGGGTTACAGGTTCACAAACCAGAAATGATCAGCACTGACAGCGATGAGCAGCACTGATTCCTAACGGCCGAAGCAACAGCAAAGAAGCAACAGCAAAGAAGCAACAGCAGACGCGAAGCGGCGTAGTGAGAGCGGCTACAGCCGAAGCAGCAGCAGAGAAAAACATCAGCAACAACAGCAGCCGCGAAGGGCCGTAGCGAGAGCGGCTACAGACAAAGCAACAGCAAAAAACAGCGGCCGAAAGCAACAGCAGCCACGAAGCGCCGTAGCGAGAGCGGCCACAGCCAAAGCAACAGCAAAGAAGCAACAGCAGCCGCGAAGCGGCGTAGTGAGAGCGGCTACAGCCGAAGAAACAGCAGAGAAGCACCCCACACACACCAACAGCCGCGAAAAACTGTAGAGAGAGAGAGCGGCTGCAGCCGAAGCCAGAGCAGAGGCCTCAGCGGCAGAGGATGGCCCGTGCAGAAAATGCAAAACGCCGGCAGATCAGTCGCGATCGGGCCACGCTCAAAAACGCAAGTGCCAGACACCGAGTGCGGAAAGAAAACCCAAAAGAACAGCAGCAGCGACAACGTGTGCGAAAACCCACCAAGCTACACAGCAACGAGCAGTACAAAAGAACAGCAGCAGCGACAACGTGTGCGAAAAACCCACCAAGCTACACAGCAACGAGCAGTACAAAAGTATAAGGATGGAACAGGGGTAAGCTGACCTTCGGTCTGCAGGGATCTAACTGGGCGGGCGATTTTCTTTGTTGCGGTGTGGTAGTAGATTTTGTTTAAATAAAGGAAGTGAAACGTAAAACAAGTGCGTTTTGCAAGTGCCCCCCACTCCGCTTCGCTGATAAAAGGCGCGCCGTATGGCTGCGCAATATAAAGCAAGTGTGTTTTGCAAGTGTTTTCCCCCCGCTTCTCTGATAAAAGGCGTGCCGTATGGCCGCAACACGTGTTCCGAGCGCTCTCTGCACGTGTTGTGGTTATCCGGCACCGCACGGGACACCACGAGACCCAGCACGGCGCGTTCCGAGGGCTTCTCTGCGTGTTGTGGTGAGTCTTGTAGGTGTCCTACAGTCCCGTCCGTTAGTATTTGTTTCGCTAGGCGGCTAGAGGCGTGCCGTATGGCCGCAACACGTGTTCCGAGCGTTTCTCTGCACGTTTTGCGGCTATCCGGCATCGCACGGGGCACCACGAGACCCAGCACAGCGCGTTCCGAGGGTTCTCTGCGTGTTGTGGTGAGTCTTGTAGGTGTCCTACAGTCCCGTCCGTTAGTATTTGTTTCGCTAGGCGGCTAGAGGCGTGCCGTATGGCCGCAACACGTGTTCCGAGCGTTTCTCTGCACGTTTTGCGGCTATCCGGCATCGCACGGGGCACCACGAGACCCAACACGGCACGTTCCGAGGGTTTCTCTGCGTGTTGTGGTGAGTCTTGTAAGTGTCCTACAGTCCCGTCCGTTAGTATTTGTTTCGCTAGGCGGCTAGAGGCGTGCCGTATGGCCGCAACACGTGTTCCGAGCGTTTCTCTGCACGTTTTGCGGTTATCCGGCATCGCACGGGGCACCACGAGACCCAGCACAGCGCGTTCCGAGGGTTCTCTGCGCGTTGTGGTGGGTCTTGTAAGTGCCCTATCGCCTAATCTTGTGCATCTCTCGAACGTTTCTCGAGGTGCGTAGGTTTGGATTTGTATGAGGGCTGCCGAAATGCTCTCTGAGTCTCGGTATTTTATAAATTTTATTGTAAGATGATCCTGGTCTGAGCTGAGCCCTACCCCAGCCTTAGATCGCTACTTTACACGGTAATAAAACACTTTTTATGCCATACCATTGTGGATTGCATGTGAATGTTATGAAAAGATCTGGTCGCCCATAATGGCGAACATATGTCATAGCATCTTGAGTCTTTTCATGCATATATCGTGCAGAGCTTGTAAAAGAAGATGGTAAAATTACCATCTGACCAAGTTGAGCTGTGACAACATCTTGTTGGCCTATTGCATCTTGTAGATGTATATAGCTATCTGCTCTGAGTTTCACTTGATTGTAGCGAATATAATTTAACCTTTCTGTTTCAATTTTAGCATACATATCAACCAAAAACTGACTAAAAAGGGAACGGCAATAAATTAAATGATTTATCTCAGATTGACGAATCATTATTTTATAGCTGTAAAAGCTTAACGCAGATATCTTTTCTTTTTTTTGGTTCCTCCTTTTTAATAATGGATTCCATTGTGGTATATCCACTGAATAGCCATCTTCGCCATAAGGAAATAGCAAAGGGTACTGTAAGGCATCGTACGACTGATGCACCTCACTTATACGATGTAATTCATTATTATGACTTTCAATAATACTATCGCGCTTTTCAAATTGCTGACCAATAATAAGTATAGCTACTTCGCTTGATAGAGGTGCATTGTAAAGCCCTTTATGTGCACCAGCGGGTGTTCAATCAGCATGTATAACCAATTTATAGTCTATAGGACTTGTTGGTATTTTATTATTGAAAAAATAAAGGAAAATATTATTATTATTATTATTATTGTTATTATTATTATTATTATTATTATTATTATTATTATTATTATTATTATTATTATATTTATTATTATTATTATTATTATTATTATTATTATTATTATTGTTATTATTATTATTATTATTATTATTATTATTATTATTATTATTATTATTATTATTATTATTATTATTGTTATTAATATTATTATTATTATTATTATTATTATTATTATTATTATTATTATTATTATTATTATTATTATTATTATTATTATTATTATTATTATTATTATTATTATTATTATTATTATTATTATTATTATTATTATTATAATTATTGAGAGTCATTTTTAGATCTTACCTATACATAACGATTATGATGATGAAATATACATTGAAGATCCTTTACTACGATTAAATCAACATTTGAAATATTTTTGCAACGTAGTTGAGCTTCCTTTTCATCATCACCAACAAATAAGTTTGAAGAAACTGCATTTCTTCATTTGGCATAGGTCGGACACCACCAATTAAGTGATACACTTCTCCTTGGACTTTAAAAGTTGACCAACTTTCATTTATAATTTTTGTACTACCAAAAGAAGTCATTTGAAAGCAGCTGTTATACTTTCTAATACGATCAATGAAATGATCATACTTGGGATGTCCACCAATTATTAAGCTTTTAAGTGGATCAGGCAAACTTTCATTTTGGGAAAGCTTAACTATCCTGCCTTGCAACAGATACCCAGAGGCTCATTTTTCCATTTTAAAGCATTACAATGTTTGCATATAAAATTCATACTACAAAGATGAGTAAATTAATCTGACTTGCAAGCTATTTCAAAATAATAGTTTAAGCCAGACATGGCTTTAACGTTCCATGCACGCAAACGCCTTTCTTGACGTGCATTAGGATTATTAGCCTGATGTCTTCTCACTGCAACTCTATGAGCTTCAAAATTATTAACCTGAAATCTTTTTGATGCTTCTATGCGCTTACCCCTATTGATATCACGATTTTTTTCAAATGAATGTTTTAGTACCTTTCTTCTGCTTTGTCGGCGAACCGACTAAGTCTTTTAACGGGATTTTTAACATTTTCAGTTTTACATTCACTTGACGTATCAGAATCTTGAATTAATACTTCATCCAAAGGAATATATACATCAAAATGCCCATTTATTAATGAACCGGTAAAACGCAACAGGATGCATATTATTTCCAAATGCTTGTTATACATTTCCATTTTGAAAAACGTGGAAATTTACAACAAAAATTTTTGCTGCTGCTTGAAGTTTACATGCAGTACCATAAGTATGACATAGCGCACTCATATTGTTTAGAAGAGCTATAAAAAGGCTGGCTCCATCACCAATTATAGCTATTTCGGCTTACTCTCTTATGTATGCGCACACTCTGCAACTCAAACAAAGAGCGTAGTAGCGCTACCTTCTTCGCACGCACTGAATCAATGCAAAACATATTTAAGAGGCTGCAGTTAAGTGAATTGTATATTGCCTTTAGCTTTAATTTAGAGTGTGTGCGGAGGAGCTAGGGTTATTAAACTTTATGATTGACATGCAAAGCGCGCACATAAAATAGAGAGTGAACGTAAATGAGCAACAACAAAGGCGCATAATCGGAGCGAGATTTCAAATTATCTGACTATCATAAGAGCAACACACGTGCTTATGTGAACGCCCTTTGCTTATTCGAAATTGTATATTAATAATGGATGCATGCAATAACGCCTGCAGGCGCTATTGCACTTTTTTTAGTGCGTTATTGCATGCGTTTTTAGGCGTTATTGCATGCCCCTCAATAATATATCAATAATGTTAGTGTGTTACGTTTTGTCTAAGTTATATAAGCAGCAAGTAGGCGAATCCACCCCATAACATATTCTGGTGTGGGAAATTTTTCTAGACGCACCAAGTTTTGTTATATTGTTGTTGTTTTTTTTTTTGAATCAATGACACCAACAAAAAGTAGCAGTGCGGGCTCAACAACAACACTGACAACAACAACGCTATTTGGTTCGTAAATCAATTGTCAAAGGCACACAAATTGGAAAAAAAAAATGTGCACTGTGCGAAGTGATACATGTGCATAAAATTATACAAATTATTTTCAAGCGCATTGTTCACTTAACTGTGAATGCACTTATTCATTAAGAACGGAAATCCGTTTCTTTTTTGCAAGTGTAAGAACCTATTTTTATGACTTTGCTTGTGCGACGCGAAGGCGTCACTGCGCATTTGTTTTGTTTTTGTATTCTCGCTAGCGATCAAACCCTCAGCTTGTGCGACAATTAGGCGACGTAGTGGAATGGGTACTTGTTGCAATTGTATATTGTTTTTTAAAATAGGTAAAAAGTGCTCCAAATCTTATGGGAGGTACTTGAAGAAGTTGTCCAAATAAAAATTCGCTTCTTAGTGCACACTTACTACCTGCATGGAAAATTGTGTGAAAATTTCAGCCTTCTAGCTCTTTTCGTTAAGGCTGTGGCTCTTCCATTATCATCAGGACTGTTATATCTGATATATGTATTTATTCATTAACAATAAGACATGTGTGTCTTTTGCGTGAACAGATAAAACTAAAACTTATTCTTCTTCATTACAATTCAGAGATGGAAACTCTGCACGATACATATCGATAGTAGCGTGGCGATACTACATCTCTCCCCTTCTTATTTACTGCCTAGCATAATATTGTGGTGCCTTCCTGACTCTGGTGGATCGACGTAGTGTTTCTTCTTTAGAGGCTTCTGCTGATTCTTTACTCGGGGAAGCCGTAACCGTTGTGCTTGTGCTGCTGCCGCTAATGACGGGTGACTTATTTATGCCCGGCTCCTCTACTGGCTGTGTGGGATGTATTTGAGTTGGATTTACCACGGGAATTGGTAACTCTTGTCGCTGCTGTTCGTCTTCGTCATTTGGTAGAACATCGCGAACTGTGCCTCCCACTTTGCGCAATTGATCGACGTGTCGCTTCCACATCCTTTGATCATCAAGGCGAATTTGGTAGTGCACATCGCCTTGCTGCTTGACAACTGTTGCGAACTGCCATTTGTTTTTGCTTAAATAGTCTCGAGCCGCAACTCTCTCACCTGCAGAAAAGAATTTTGTTACCATATTAGATTCAGTGTAAATTTTCTCGTTCTGTGGCAATATTAATTCCAAACGCGATTGTATTTGACGTCCAAACATGAGCATAGACGGTGACTTCCCAGTCAATGGATGTACGGCTCTTCGATAAGCCATCAATACTTTCGGAAGTTCGGTGGTTACATTGTTCCCGGTACATTTTAATGCTTTCAGTTTGTTTTTAAATGTTTGAACAAATCTTTCTGCTTGCCCGTTTGTTGCTGGGTGATACGGTGCTCCTTGCTTGTGTACAATTCCGTTTTTCTTTAAAAATGTTTTGAAGTTTTCTGCATTAAATTGTGTTCCATGATCACTAACTAGAACGTTAGGTATACCAAATGTAGTAAATATTTCTCGACATTTTTCGATCGTTGTTTGGGTTGACATATTTGGCGTTACATGTACTTCTGGCCACTTAGTGTAAGCGTCAACCAGCACGAAGAAATATTTTCCCAAAAATGGACCTGCATAATCTACATGTACTCGTTCAAATGGTTTTGAAGCTGCTCTCCACATCTGCGTCGGTATCTTTTTCGGCTCTGCGTGCGTTGACTGGCATGCGCTGCAATTTGATACCATATCCTCGATGTCCTTGTCCATGTAATTCCACCAGCAATAACCTCTTGCCAGCGCTTTCATTTTCGTCATGCCCAAATGTGCCGTGTGCAGCTCTTCTAGAACTCTTTGGCGCAAGGGCTGTGGTATGTATACTCGAATCCCGCGCATAACGCATCCGTTGTGCAAGCTGAATTCAATTATTGGAATTCCAAATCGATTTTTGCTTGCGACCTCACGGCCATACTTTAAACATTCTATCAATATCTTGATTTCTTCATCTCTCTTTGTTACCTCTCGCAACTCTGCTACTGTCACTGGTAAATTTTCGATTAACTCATCTTCAATGATATCTATTTCTTCTGTGAACTCAGTTTCATCTTTACTCGGTAATCTTGATAATGCATCTGCATTTGCATTTTCTTTCGACTTTTTGCACCTTATTTTAAAATCAAAATGTTCTAAAAATATAGCGTAATGCTGCATTCGCGTAGCTGATAGGGTTGGGAGCCCTTTGCTCGGCGCGAAAATCTGTGCAATGGCTTTATTATCCGTAACTAAAGTAAATTCCCTGCCATACACGTATTGATAAAATTTGCGCACTCCATAAATAACTGCATATGCTTCCCTGTCTATCTGGCTATAACGCTGCTGTACCTTGCTTAACGTTTGCGATGCAAATTGAATGGGTTTCTCCACACCATTTCCATAGTCGTGACTTAAAACTGCTCCGACTCCAATGGGACTTGCATCTACTGCCAGAACGATCTTTACCTTAGGATCGTAATGTGTCAAAAACGTGTTCGTCTGCATTTGCTTCTTGATCTCTGCAAATGCTTGCTTGCAGTTCTTATCGAAATTAAATGGTACATTATCTTGTAATAATTGATTTAATGGATACGTAATGTTGCTCAAATTTCGTACGAACCTGCCGTAATAATTTATCAATCCCAAAAATGCACGAACTTCTTCCTTCGAGTTTGGCATCTTCATGTCTTTTATAGCATCCACCTTACTCTGCAACCGATGAATACCTTCTTTATCCACTAAATACCCGCAATATTCAATAGCGTCCTTCATAATTTCACATTTTTCCCAATTTACTCGCATATTGTACTTTTCCAATCGATGAAATACCTCCTTAAGTCGCTGAATGTGCGTTTCATTATTCTCTGCTGTGATCTTGATATCATCCAAGAATACAGATACTCCAGGTATGTCTCCAAATACCTGCTCCATTAGTCTTTGCCACTTCGCTGGCGCACTTGCGATTCCGAACATTAACCTTGTAGGCTGATAGAGTCCTTTATGTGTATTTAATGTCATCAAATGTCTATCCTCTGGGTGTACTTCCATCTGCAGATACGCCTTGGATAAATCAATCTTTGAAAATTTATCTCCTCGCGATATTTTACTGAACAATTCCTCAATGGTGGGTATGGGGTGTTGATCCACTAACAACTCTGGATTCAACGTGACCTTGTAGTCTCCGCAAATACGTACTGCTCCATTTCGCTTCCGTACTACTACAACGGGCGTGCCCCACTCGCTTTGGTCCACCTTCTCCAATAGGCCTGATTCAACTTGGCTATCCAATTCTTTTTCCACTGCTTCCAATAAGGGAAATGCAACACGCCTTGCTTTTAAGAACTTTGCCTGGGCTGTTGGCTTAAGATACAAACGTGCCTGAACGTTTAATATTTTTCCCGCTGAGGAAGAAAATACATTCGGAAATTCAGTTTTAAGCATTCTTTCAATTCCAGCTGGTCGCTGAGCGTGCGTGTCTTTTGCGATACAATTTACCTGTAACTGGCTTTTCAATACTTGCGTCCAGTTAATTTGAATATCTCTCAACCACTCTCGCCCCAACAATGGACTTCGGTTAGAGCGCACGATGTACAATTTAGCCACACGCAGACCGTTCTCCGCTTGAACGTGTACTTTTGTAAATCCCAAACAATCCAATGCTGCTCCACAATAGCTTACCAACTGTGTGTCCGATCTGTGTATTTTAGCTTCCGGAAAATTTTTCTTTGCATCCTGCAAATTCATAATCGAGACTGGCGACCCTGTGTCAATTTCAAAATCAATTGACCTGTTGTTTACATTGCACCTGCATGTCACTTTGGCTCTTTTGGCGCGTAACGATGCATGCTGCTCACCAACGTGCATCACCTCCTGAATGTCTTGAACTGAATGCTCATCCTCTGAGTTTTCATCTATTTGATTCATTTGTTTCTTCACCTTGAAACACATTCTCTTTAAATGCCCAATTTTACTGCAAAAATTACATTTTTCGCTTTTGTATTTACATTCATTTGCCATGTGAGATGGGCTACCGCATCGATAACAAGCTTTATTGGCTGCCTCCACCTCCTTTTTGGCCTTTGACTGATCGATGCTTTTCGATGTATCGATTCTCTTCTTTCGATACTTTGCATTCCCTACCATTCTATTCACACTTGCCGTTTCTTTCACGCTCTGTGTTCGTAATTCTTCTCCGCCTTTTTCGGCTGCTTCGTATGCTATCGCTGTGTTCACTGCCTCTTCCAATGTCAAGGTCTTTTTCTCCAACATTCTGCTTTGCACTCGCTGATTTGCCAATCCAAATACAAATTGATTTCGCAATGCTGTGTCCAAATAGTTTCCAAACTTACAATTTGTAGACAAGCGTCGCAGTGACACCAAAAACTCGCTGCATGATTCTCCCTCCTTTTGTTTCCGCATGCTGAATCTGTAATTTTCTAAAATCTCATTTGGCTGTGGATCAAAATGCTCGGTTAGTTTGTCTACGATGCCCTTGAAATCTAGACTCTCCGGTATATTTGGCGCTAATTTGTCGCATAAAATGTTATATGTGCTAGCTCCAAGGTAATGCAACAAAATTTTGGGCTTTTTTTCCTGATTGCATCCGTATATTTCCATCGCCGTTTCCAAACGTTTTACCCAACGTGCAAATGACGTCGCTTGTGGATCGAACGATTCGAAATTGAAAAATGCTGTATTAGTATTAGTATTAGTGTTTGTCATGATTGGTTCCAACTAGTACTGTAAGTAGTCGAACTCCTCGTTGTATGTACGTATCTCCCTATATGTACTCGAACCGCTGCTTGTACTGTAAAAGAAATCGGACGCCGATACGGTGTGTATGTATATGCCGCTGCTTGTACTGTAAAAAGTCTGACGCCGGTATATACTGTCGTTTGTACTGTATAAAACGACCTCCGTAAGGTTTTTTTTTTTTTTATCCTCGTCGCCAATTTGTTATATCTGATATATGTATTTATTCATTAACAATAAGACATGTGTGTCTTTTGCGTGAACAGATAAAACTAAAACTTATTCTTCTTCATTACAATTCAGAGATGGAAACTCTGCACGATACATATCGATAGTAGCGTGGCGATACTACAAGGACAAACTATTTTTACATGCTTTTTTAACTTGACTTGTCTGTCTGTTTGTTTGTTTGTTTGTTTGTACTGGATTCTTGTAATCAAATTTTCACCAAGTTCCCGACTAGCTAGAGCTCTGAAATTTTCACCAAAGATGTAGCGAGAGCGGCCACAGCCAAAGCAACAGCAAAGAAGCAACAGCAGCCGCGAAGCGGCGTAGTGAGAGCGGCTACAGCCGAAGAAACAGCAGAGAAGCACCCCACACACACCAACAGCCGCGAAAAACTGTAGAGAGAGAGAGCGGCTGCAGCCGAAGCCAGAGCAGAGGCCTCAGCGGCAGAGGATGGCCCGTGCAGAAAATGCAAAACGCCGGCAGATCAGTCGCGATCGGGCCACGCTCAAAAACGCAAGTGCCAGACACCGAGTGCGGAAAGAAAACCCAAAAGAACAGCAGCAGCGACAACGTGTGCGAAAACCCACCAAGCTACACAGCAACGAGCAGTACAAAAGAACAGCAGCAGCGACAACGTGTGCGAAAAACCCACCAAGCTACACAGCAACGAGCAGTACAAAAGTATAAGGATGGAACAGGGGTAAGCTGACCTTCGGTCTGCAGGGATCTAACTGGGCGGGCGATTTTCTTTGTTGCGGTGTGGTAGTAGATTTTGTTTAAATAAAGGAAGTGAAACGTAAAACAAGTGCGTTTTGCAAGTGCCCCCCACTCCGCTTCGCTGATAAAAGGCGCGCCGTATGGCTGCGCAATATAAAGCAAGTGTGTTTTGCAAGTGTTTTCCCCCCCGCTTCTCTGATAAAAGGCGTGCCGTATGGCCGCAACACGTGTTCCGAGCGCTCTCTGCACGTGTTGTGGTTATCCGGCACCGCACGGGACACCACGAGACCCAGCACGGCGCGTTCCGAGGGCTTCTCTGCGTGTTGTGGTGAGTCTTGTAGGTGTCCTACAGTCCCGTCCGTTAGTATTTGTTTCGCTAGGCGGCTAGAGGCGTGCCGTATGGCCGCAACACGTGTTCCGAGCGTTTCTCTGCACGTTTTGCGGCTATCCGGCATCGCACGGGGCACCACGAGACCCAGCACAGCGCGTTCCGAGGGTTCTCTGCGTGTTGTGGTGAGTCTTGTAGGTGTCCTACAGTCCCGTCCGTTAGTATTTGTTTCGCTAGGCGGCTAGAGGCGTGCCGTATGGCCGCAACACGTGTTCCGAGCGTTTCTCTGCACGTTTTGCGGCTATCCGGCATCGCACGGGGCACCACGAGACCCAACACGGCACGTTCCGAGGGTTTCTCTGCGTGTTGTGGTGAGTCTTGTAAGTGTCCTACAGTCCCGTCCGTTAGTATTTGTTTCGCTAGGCGGCTAGAGGCGTGCCGTATGGCCGCAACACGTGTTCCGAGCGTTTCTCTGCACGTTTTGCGGTTATCCGGCATCGCACGGGGCACCACGAGACCCAGCACAGCGCGTTCCGAGGGTTCTCTGCGCGTTGTGGTGGGTCTTGTAAGTGCCCTATCGCCTAATCTTGTGCATCTCTCGAACGTTTCTCGAGGTGCGTAGGTTTGGATTTGTATGAGGGCTGCCGAAATGCTCTCTGAGTCTCGGTATTTTATAAATTTTATTGTAAGATGATCCTGGTCTGAGCTGAGCCCTACCCCAGCCTTAGATCGCTACTTTACACGGTAATAAAACACTTTTTAGGCCATACCATTGTGGATTGCATGTGAATGTTATGAAAAGATCTGGTCGCCCATAATGGCGAACATATGTCATAGCATCTTGAGTCTTTTCATGCATATATCGTGCAGAGCTTGTAAAAGAAGATGGTAAAATTACCATCTGACCAAGTTGAGCTGTGACAACATCTTGTTGGCCTATTGCATCTTGTAGATGTATATAGCTATCTGCTCTGAGTTTCACTTGATTGTAGCGAATATAATTTAACCTTTCTGTTTCAATTTTAGCATACATATCAACCAAAAACTGACTAAAAAGGGAACGGCAATAAATTAAATGATTTATCTCAGATTGACGAATCATTATTTTATAGCTGTAAAAGCTTAACGCAGATATCTTTTCTTTTTTTTTGGTTCCTCCTTTTTTAATAATGGATTCCATTGTGGTATATCCACTGAATAGCCATCTTCGCCATAAGGAAATAGCAAAGGGTACTGTAAGGCATCGTACGACTGATGCACCTCACTTATACGATGTAATTCATTATTATGACTTTCAATAATACTATCGCGCTTTTCAAATTGCTGACCAATAATAAGTATAGCTACTTCGCTTGATAGAGGTGCATTGTAAAGCCCTTTATGTGCACCAGCGGGTGTTCAATCAGCATGTATAACCAATTTATAGTCTATAGGACTTGTTGGTATTTTATTATTGAAAAAATAAAGGAAAATATTATTATTATTATTATTGTTATTATTATTATTATTATTATTATTATTATTATTATTATTATTATTATTATTATTATTATTATTATTATTATTATTATTATTATTGTTATTATTATTATTATTATTATTATTATTATTATTATATTATTATTATTATTATTATTATTATTATTATTGTTATTAATATTATTATTATTATTATTATTATTATTATTATTATTATTATTATTATTATTATTATTATTATTATTACTATTATTATTATTATTATTATTATTATTATTATTATTATTATTATTATTATTATTATTATTATTATTATTATTATTATAATTATTGAGAGTCATTTTTAGATCTTACCTATACATAACGATTATGATGATGAAATATACATTGAAGATCCTTTACTACGATTAAATCAACATTTGAAATATTTTTGCAACGTAGTTGAGCTTCCTTTTCATCATCACCAACAAAATAAGTTTGAAGAAACTGCATTTCTTCATTTGGCATAGGTCGGACACCACCAATTAAGTGATACACTTCTCCTTGGACTTTAAAAGTTGACCAACTTTCATTTATAATTTTTGTACTACCAAAAGAAGTCATTTGAAAGCAGCTGTTATACTTTCTAATACGATCAATGAAATGATCATACTTGGGATGTCCACCAATTATTAAGCTTTTAAGTGGATCAGGCAAACTTTCATTTTGGGAAAGCTTAACTATCCTGCCTTGCAACAGATACCCAGAGGCTCATTTTTCCATTTTAAAGCATTACAATGTTTGCATATAAAATTCATACTACAAAGATGAGTAAATTAATCGGACTTGCAAGCTATTTCAAAATAATAGTTTAAGCCAGACATGGCTTTAACGTTCCATGCACGCAAACGCCTTTCTTGACGTGCATTAGGATTATTAGCCTGATGTCTTCTCACTGCAACTCTATGAGCTTCAAAATTATTAACCTGAAATCTTTTTGATGCTTCTATGCGCTTACCCCTATTGATATCACGATTTTTTTCAAATGAATGTTTTAGTACCTTTCTTCTGCTTTGTCGGCGAACCGACTAAGTCTTTTAACGGGATTTTTAACATTTTCAGTTTTACATTCACTTGACGTATCAGAATCTTGAATTAATACTTCATCCAAAGGAATATATACATCAAAATGCCCATTTATTAATGAACCGGTAAAACGCAACAGGATGCATATTATTTCCAAATGCTTGTTATACATTTCCATTTTGAAAAACGTGGAAATTTACAACAAAAATTTTTGCTGCTGCTTGAAGTTTACATGCAGTACCATAAGTATGACATAGCGCACTCATATTGTTTAGAAGAGCTATAAAAAGGCTGGCTCCATCACCAATTATAGCTATTTCGGCTTACTCTCTTATGTATGCGCACACTCTGCAACTCAAACAAAGAGCGTAGTAGCGCTACCTTCTTCGCACGCACTGAATCAATGCAAAACATATTTAAGAGGCTGCAGTTAAGTGAATTGTATATTGCCTTTAGCTTTAATTTAGAGTGTGTGCGGAGGAGCTAGGGTTATTAAACTTTATGATTGACATGCAAAGCGCGCACATAAAATAGAGAGTGAACGTAAATGAGCAACAACAAAGGCGCATAATCGGAGCGAGATTTCAAATTATCTGACTATCATAAGAGCAACACACGTGCTTATGTGAACGCCCTTTGCTTATTCGAAATTGTATATTAATAATGGATGCATGCAATAACGCCTGCAGGCGCTATTGCACTTTTTTTAGTGCGTTATTGCATGCGTTTTTAGGCGTTATTGCATGCCCCTCAATAATATATCAATAATGTTAGTGTGTTACGTTTTGTCTAAGTTATATAAGCAGCAAGTAGGCGAATCCACCCCATAACATATTCTGGTGTGGGAAATTTTTCTAGACGCACCAAGTTTTGTTATATTGTTGTTGTTTTTTTTTTGAATCAATGACACCAACATAAAGTAGCAGTGCGGGCTCAACAACAACACTGACAACAACAACGCTATTTGGTTCGTAAATCAATTGTCAAAGGCACACAAATTGGAAAAAAAAAATGTGCACTGTGCGAAGTGATACATGTGCATAAAATTATACAAATTATTTTCAAGCGCATTGTTCACTTAACTGTGAATGCACTTATTCATTAAGAACGGAAATCCGTTTCTTTTTTGCAAGTGTAAGAACCTATTTTTATGACTTTGCTTGTGCGACGCGAAGGCGTCACTGCGCATTTGTTTTGTTTTTGTATTCTCGCTAGCGATCAAACCCTCAGCTTGTGCGACAATTAGGCGACGTAGTGGAATGGGTACTTGTTGCAATTGTATATTGTTTTTTAAAATAGGTAAAAAGTGCTCCAAATCTTATGGGAGGTACTTGAAGAAGTTGTCCAAATAAAAATTCGCTTCTTAGTGCACACTTACTACCTGCATGGAAAATTGTGTGAAAATTTCAGCCTTCTAGCTCTTTTCGTTAAGGCTGTGGCTCTTCCATTATCATCAGGACAAACTATTTTTACATGCTTTTTTAACTTGACTTGTCTGTCTGTTTGTTTGTTTGTTTGTTTGTACTGGATTCTTGTAATCAAATTTTCACCAAGTTCCCGACTAGCTAGAGCTCTGAAATTTTCACCAAAGATGTGTTTCAGATGACAATACATGTTTTCAAAGTTTTTGGCACGATAAAATATTTAATACCATGCAAAAACCACGAAAACCTGTTTTCCCTTGTGATTAACTTACTAATTTGACTATTTAAATTAAAGAGCTCCGGTGGCATAGAGAGAAGTCTGCCGCTTCACACACCGGAGATCGTAGGTTCTATCTCTGACCGAGTCATACCACTTCTTTTTTTATACCCTTAACCCATAAAATGGGTAAATAAGGGTATAATGGTTTTGTGCAAAATTATGTAACAGGCAGAAGGAAGCATCTCCGACCCTATAAAGTATATATATTCTTGATCAGCATTAACAGCCGAGACGACATAGCCATGTCCGTCTGTCCGTCTGTCTGTCTGTCTGTCCGTCTGTCCGTCTGACCGTCTGTCCGTCTGTATGAACGCGTGGATCTCAGAGACTATAAGAGCTAGAGACTTCTGACTTTGTATTTAAGTTCTCCTATACCATGAGCAGAACAAGTTTGCTTAAAATTATCGATAACTATTCTGGTTTCCGATATACACATAATATCGATAACAATAAAATATCGAATTTGGAAAATCTAAAAATTAGGGTTGAAGTAATGGATAATGATAGAACTTTTCTGAAAATTTCGTCCAAAGCGGTTGAGAAACACCGGAGATATTGAACTTAATCGATGGAAGCTAAGCCAGTATACCAAAGTCTTATATAAATTAAATATATTTATTTCAACTGGGTTCAGGGTATCTTCTAGTCGGGCTCTCCCGACTAGAGCCTTCTTACTTGTTTTATTATATAAACTTTTTTAAACTATCGATTACATATGTATGCAAGAAAGCGTATAAAAGCATGTCTTCAAAATTGTTTTTGATTTACTTGTTTATATATTTAGATATACCACAAAAGCAGTATATTATTCTTAAAATATAGCATTCAATGTTTATATATAATACTGATATAAACATAACCTAAATTTTTGGTATTAAAATGAGCGATATGATTATATTTCGTTTTATAGAATTTCTTCGCTGCATACCAAATTCTGCTTGATTTGGTCAGATCGCCAAAAATAACTCTTGGCAATGATCAGGCAATTAGGGCCACCAACTGCTTTTATGACTCTTAGCGCCAATGAAATTGACTGGGAAAATTTGTTGAAACTATTGTACAAATTGAAAAACGAGGGAGCGGAAATTTCTGATGTGCTTTTAGCAGAAATGAGTTATGTGCATAAAGCTCAACTTGTTAATGAAGATGCCGTAACCTGTGCTACTTTTTTCAATAAAATGGTAAATTGTCCGTTAAAAATTTTGCAATCAAAGAAAAGAAGTCCGTTCGGAAACAATAGAGTAGAACATTATTTCAAAAGAATAGAATTTCAACATCGTGGTAGCCCACATGCTCATATTCTTCTTTGGTTGGAAAATGTTCCTGAAGATTTATCAAGCAATGATCCTAAAGTTATTAAATTAATCGACGAATTAGTGTCTGTGTCAGCGTCAGAGGCGTCTGCATGTATAAAACTAGTAACACACAAACACACATTCACGTGCTATATACATAAATGGCATTTCAATAATGACTTTCAATTGCCAAAGTCTAAATTGTCACAAATACGATTTTCAAAATTCAGTTACGAGACAAACAAATGTGTTATTGTTGTTGTTGTATTGTTCAATTCAAACGAGATACTGTTCCAAAAGGTGGGGTAGCTATTTACCAATATAATAATAGTGTTGTTAACATTATGACTCCGAACCATGACGTTAGCGATGTTAATGTTAGGCGATCAAAAGTTGGAGATATTTGTGCGTGCTTGTACAAACTAAGAAATGGAACACATAGTCGCATTGTACATTTCTCCGAATCCAAAATTGGATGAGGTAGAGCAGTTTCTTCATCGCACTTTGCTGGAGTACATTGAAAAATATACAAATGGTAATAAATTTCCACTTATCTTGGCTGGCGATTTCAACATCAACTTCGCTGATAAAAAATCAGAGCGGTTGACAACTTTTCTTTCGGAAAAATTTTATTTGAAAATGAAAAGTGATCCTCAAGAATCTACAACAGTATATGGGACCAATATTGACCCGGTATTTTCCAGATATTTAGAGGATATCAAGTCTCAAACTTATGTTTCATATTTCAGTTACCATAAACCAGTGTTGTCCAAAGTTGGAAAAGGCAGCCACGCGTGGTTGGCAAGAAAAATTCTGCCGGCGTAGCAGCCGACACATGTATAGAAAGAGAGAATATGTGTATTCCATAAATAGAACGCTCGGCAGCTTGTTCTCTTACGATGCGCGTGTTCGGCTGCATTTGCTCTCTCGACTCATGTGTTCGGCTGAAGCTCAAAAGTCAAACGCGCAGTCATTCGCTATGCTGCATTGCAAAAAAATGTTTCACGTTGCCTTCGTGTTTCGCTGTTTCGCACACAAGCGCAATGTTTCATTGTGTGAGTTTGGACACCACTGCCATAAACCTATAACTTCAATGATAAAATTTCTTGAATAACGTATATGTATTGTAGCATAATAAAATGCTATGTTACACTCTGCTCATGGTATAGGAGAACTTAAATACAAAATCAGAAGTCTCTAGCTCTTGTAGTCTCTGAGATCCACGCGTTCATACAGACAGACAGACGGACAGACAGACGGACAGACGGACATGGCTATATCGTCTCGGCTGTTGATGCTGATCAAGAATATATATACTTTATAGGGTCGGAGATGCTTCCTTCTGCCTGTTACATACTTTTGCACAAAACCATTATACCCTTATTTACCCATTTTATGGGTTAAGGGTATAATGAACAAGTGGAAACGTTGCAGTCGGACGCAACCGACTGCGATATACTCTATACCAGTATTACAAATTTTTATGCCCATCCATGTGGGATGTCAATTGCTATCTTCATACCAAATTTGGTGACTCTAGCTCGAAGTTTGTATAAAGTGGGGAAAGGGGGGCTGGGGGCGGTATGGGTGGAATTGCATCCAAATTTTTTCTGCAGATCATTGTGGAATGTCAATTGCTATCTTCATAACAAATTTGGTGACTCTAGCTCAAAGTTTGTAAAAGTGGGGAAAGGGAGGCTGGGGGCGGTATGGTTGGGCGTGGCATCCAAATTTTTGCTGCAGATCCTTGTGGAATGTCAAATGCTAACTTCATACCAAATTTGGTGACTCTAGCTCAAGGTTTGTATAAAGTGGGGTGAGGGGGGCTATGGGGCTGGGGGCGGTATGGTTGGGCGTGGAATCAAAATTTTTTCTGCAGATCCTTGTGGAATGTCAAATGCTACCTTCATACCAAATTTGGTGACTCTAGCTCAAAGTTTGTATAAAGTGGAGAAAGGGGAGCTATGGGGCTGGGGGCGGTATGGTTGGGCGTGGCATCCAAATTTTTGCTGCAGATCCTTGTGGAAAGTCAAATGCTAACTTCATACCAAATTTGGTGACTCTAGCTCAAAGTTTGTATAAGGTAGGGACAGGGGGGCTATGGGGCTGGGGGCGGTATGGTTGGGCGTGGCATCCAAATTTTTGCTGCAGATCCTTGTGGAATGTCAAATGCTACCTTCATACCAAATTTGGTGACTCTAGCTCGAAGCATGTAAAAGGTGGTGAAAGGGGGGCTATGGGGCTTGGGGGCGGTATGGGTGGGCGTGGCATTCAAATTTTTGCTGCCGATCCATGTGGGATGTCAATTGCTATCTTCATACCAAATTTGGTGACTCTAGCTCGAAGTTTGTATAAAGTAGGGAAAGGGGGGCTGGGGGCGGTATGGTTGGGCGTGGCATCCAAATTTTTTCTGCAGATCCTTGTGGAATGTCAAATGCTACCTTCATACCAAATTTGGTGACTCTAGCTCAAAGTTTGTATAAGGTGGGGAAAGGGGGGCGGAATGGATGGGCTAGGCTCCAAAACTTTGATGCAGATTGTTGGGGATCGTTGCTAGCTATCTTCCTACCAAATTTGGTGGCTCTAGCTCCACTACTCTGGAATATACACGCATTCCCGTTTTTGACGAAGCGTTGGGGCAGATGGGGGTAGCTATGGCGGTATTGGTGGGCGTGGCATCCAAACATTTGATGCAGTTTTTGGGGGGTCATTATCACTTATCTTGGCACCAAATTTGGTGACTCTAGCTAAAAAACTGTGGGAGATATAGGCTTTTCTGATTTCTGAATGCGGGGGGGCTGGGGGCGGAATGGGGGGCGTGGCTCCAAAATTTTTGATGCAGTTTGTTAGGGGTTGCTAGTAGCTATCTTCTTACCAAATTTGGTAGTTCTAGCTGTAAGGGTGTGTGAAATATGCGGACTTATCGTTTTTAAGTTATCGAATTTATCGATTTGCCAGCCCCCTAGTTATCATAGAACCCCTATCTTGACACTTTAATTTACTATCCCATAGATAAAGAGAATTGGAAAGTTTCAAGTCTCTAGCTTGAAGGGTGTGGAAAAAACTTGCACACATACGGACGGACAGACGGACAGACCCCATGACGGACATTGCACAAAACCAATATACTCTTTACCTTCGGTATCGAGTATAAAAATAAGAAATTATGTACGATTTTATCTGCGATGGAGCAAAACAACGCTATGATGATGACAGTAAAGAATATAGCAGGGACCTCTTCGTCAACATTAGATTTGCTGAGGAATGCATACAGTCGAGACATTTGGACACTTGTAAGACAAAAACAGTTGATTCAACCTAAGCATTGTTAACTACATTATTTTTTTAATGATATTATTCAAGCCACGGTATGGATGTTTTTGGGAAAGTGATGTGCCAAATAATTCAGACGCCTTTTTTAAAGAAAGCTTCCGCTTGGAAAGGGAAGCTTTTAATATCCTCGTTAGACGGCTCTCGGGTATGAGGAAAAAGGATACTTCTTTGCGTGCAGCAGTCCCTGTAGAAAAGAGGATTGCAATAGCGCTGTATACACTAGGCTCATCAGCAGAGTATCGCACAGTAGGAAGACTCTTTGGTGTGTCCAAAGCATTTGTATGCGTTAACCTTTTCGAGTTCTGCCGTGAAGTAATTTGCAAACTTGCAGATTACTACCTGCCGGCAAATTTATTACAACAGGATAAAATTGAAGAGTCCGTTAAAGGGTTTGAAGCCCTCGGATTTCCACAGTGCTTTGGGGCAATGGGTAAGATATTTGTAAATGTTATTATAAAAAAATTAATTGAATATCGCCCATAGATGGCTGCCACATTGAAGTGCGACCGAAGTCTGAGCATGCCGTGGACTACCGCAACTACAAGGGCTGGTATTCCACCGTGCTATTCGCCTTAGTAGATTACCGGTAAGATTACATTTATTTCGTTTTTAATATCTGAAATATTACAAGAATTGTTTTTGTGAACAGTTATAGATTCACCTACATCAGCGTTTCCAGTCCTGGGCGATGCCACGATTCAAAGATATTTGAAAACTTAACCCTTAAAAGAAAATTATTTGAAACGGACTTGCTTCAAGAAAATGCAAAAAAAATTAATGGTGTTGAAGTTCCAGTTTTACTGCTTGGAGATTCAGCTTTTAAGTTTTCTACAAAAGTTATGAAGCCCTATCCATTCTCCCTGGAAGCTAAACCACAGGAACGAATATTTAATTATAATTTGTCCAAATCCAGGCGTGTGGTGGAGAATGCGTTTGGACATCTAAAGGCTCGTTTCCGAAGGATCGGGAAAGGATTGGACAACAGGATTGACAAAACTTCCCAAATCATAGCTTGTTGCTGCATTTTTCATAATTTTTGCAATATGCATAATAGCGCACTGAGCGACAACTGGCAACGTGAAGCACAAAATGCGCACCAAAATGGTCAGCCAGAGTTTGAGGTTTGGTTTGGCAATACGAATCCAAGAGCTGAAACAATTAGGCAAGCCCTAGCTATAAATTTCCTCAGCAATAATTCCATTTAAATAAATAAATTCAATTCATAAAAAAAATGTCATTTATTATACTCGATACCGAAGGTAAAGAGTATATTGGGTTTGTGCAATGTCCGTCATGGTGTCCGTCCGTCCTTCCGTCTGTCCGTCTGTATGTTCGCAACTTTTTTCCACACCCTTCAAGCTAGAGACTTTAAATTTTCCAATTCTCTTTAACTATTGGATAGTAAATTAAAGTGTCAAGATGGGGGTTCTACGATAACTGGGAGGCTGGCAAATCGATAAATTCGATAACTCAAAACCGATAAATCCTCATATATCGCACAGCCTTCCAGCTAGAACTACCAAATTTGGTGGGCAGATAGCTACTAGCAACCCCCAAAAAACTGCTTCAAAAGTTTTGGAGCCACGCGCACCCTTTCCACCCCCTTTTCCCCAGCTTTTACAAACTTTGGGCTAGAGTCACCAAATTTGGTATGAAGGTAGCAATTGACATTCGACATAGATCTGCAGCAAAACTTTGGATGCCACACCCACCCATACCGCCCCCAGCTCCCCTTTCCCACTTTTTACAAACTTTGAGCTAGAGTCACCAAATTTGGAAGGAAGGTAGCAATTGACATTCCACAGAGATCTGCAGCAAAAATTTGGATACCACACCCACCCATACCGCCCCCAGCTCCCCTCTCTACATTTTTAGCAAACTTTGAGGTAGATTAACAAGAAGATAGCAATCGACATTCCACAAAGATCTGCATAGAAAATTTGGATGCCAAACCCACCCATAACGCCCCCAGCCCCCCTCTCCCCACCCTTTACAAACTTTGAGCTAGAGTCACCAAATTTGCAACAAAGACAGCTGGTGGAATCCCCAACTGCATCGGAGAATCTTCAAAGCAGCGTACACCCCTGCCGCATCCGTACCCCTTTGCAATCAGGCCTGTTTTCACGGTTCTAATACTTGTATCGAGTATACCGCAGTCGGTTGCGTCCGACTGCAACGTTTCCATTTGTTTTTATCTGTTATTGTCACTCATTATTTCTATCATTTCTTTTTGAAAATTTTCATCTCGTCCTGCCATACGCTCCATGACCGCTAACTTGCGCTCCTCTATTTCAATGAGCTTGTCAATTTTGTCCACCCGTCGTATTTTTTATGAGAAGGCGTCTCTGTTATTGAGGTGTCCGTTTCAAGTGGGCTGCTGTGGTCTTCTTCGATAAGGTGGGACAAGTCTGCAAAATTTTGATTATTAATACAAATACTTAATATTGTTTTAATGCAATGTATCACCTGTGCCATCAATTGGACACTCGCCAAATTATCATAATACTCCCAGGTTGAGGAAGTGCCACCAGATGCTCCCACTTTAGCACGTTCAGATCTATAAATATTTATTAATAATTATATAAATTAGTTTTTGGGAGGATAGTTCGTTTTTCAAACTGACCTGTACTTTTTCATAAGGTTATCTAATTTGTTTATAATCTCAAAGTGAGACGGTCCAAATTCCTTCATTTTTTCCGCGATTGTGTGATTATGTGTGAGTTTTTGCGTGCTCCACGAAATCCGTCAATATTTTCTTGCCATAATTCAATTAACGTGTGTGTGGCAGCAGTTGACCATACAAATCTCCTATCCGAGCCTATAATTTGGTTGCAATGAGTTCAAAATATATTATAGCAGTAATTACAGCACTTACTTACCATTTTTTTGAGACATAATTAAATAATTTGATAATTTATATATCTTAGTTGTGTATTTGTATATGGTGTTTACATTTGCACCAGTGGTGAGAGTTCAAAATATAAAATTAACGAAATAACTCAAATAAGCAGTGCCAGTGTAAACACCGTATTATTTATTCAATAGAAAACAAAACTTTCAATATAAGAAAAAAATTTGTTTTCTTATCGATCACCACTTTCAAAGAGTTTAACTTGAATTAATATCAAAAAAAAAAACTTGAGGCAGTCCCGCAGTGCCACACTTTTTTTTTTTTTTTTTAGCAATATGTGTTAATATGAAATTCATTTTTTGGTTCAAATCTTAATGTGTTTTTAGGCATATAAGTGTTATATACACTGATGTCAACTTTTGGGAACGAAAAACAGCTGTTTTTGGCATTTTTTTAGACCAAAAAAAGCGGAAAAAATTTGATAAAAAAGCGGGAAAAAAGCTATGTTTTTTAATCATTTATTCATCACATTCGTCAAAAATATCATCAATTTTATTGAATTCTATGGATTCTTCATTTAAGTAAGAATTCATAGTGCCAATTTGCTTCAAATAACTAATAGGCATTTGGTAATCGTAACAGCATTTGCCATTTCGGCGCAGTCCATATCTAGAAGAATGTGAGTATTATGTATAATTGTTTGTGCTGTAAATGTACCTTCAAATATTTACCTGACACTCAGTATAGAATTAAGTGTGCTTAAATGCATTCTATTTCGAAGCTTCGACTTTACAATATTTACATTGCTAAAAACGCGTTCGACCTCGGCGTTAGACCAGGGCAATGTCAGCATATACATACATTGCAAAGTTTGCCAACTCCAAGAATCGCTGATTCCCTGCAGAATCCTTATATTTAAGAACCTCTATCCAAAATTTGCATGTATCTTCTGTATTCTCCCAATTTACCAAATGTATGCTTTTGTATTGTTGCTCAATAGTGGAAATGTTGTCAATTTTAAAATTTTCCAAAATATTTATGATGTTTTTTTTCCTGCTCTAAGACATTTTTAGCAGAGAATTTGTCAACTTCTCTCAAAACACTTCAATTATCAGGCAGTCTAAAATGATAGAATGTACAATTAAAAGAGTAAATAAATAACAAAGTGCAAGCTAAAAAAGATAAATAACCTTTGCTTCAGTTGCTTTATAAGTTCCACTATAAAATTTGTACAATCCTCTCGTATATTTGTTTCCAAATTTTTCTCCACATTCAGCTCCTTGATCTTACGTTCAAATTCATATCCTTGGTAAAGATCATTAATTGCAAGCTCCTCAAAATCATCAAGTTGGAGAATATCAATATTTAAATCAATTGGAATGACTTTTGCCTTAAGCACATTAATAGTAAGTATAAGTTCGTTAAGTAATTCGGTTGCATTTGTTGCATTACTTTGAAAGCATTTATTTAGTTTTTGCATTTCCTTGAGAACGGGTTTCAGAAAAACTAAATACAAATAATTAGTATTATCTTTAAACATGGAGCTTAAAACTTGGGCTTTGTGGCATTTTTCTTCCATTGCAGCAATTCCGAAATGCACTTTTAGCTCTACCCACTGGTCCAGAATGCGGGACACTGCATTTTCTATTGACAGCCACCGAGTGTCGGATACTTTGGGAATTTTGAGCGGAATCTTTTTGGGTGAAACAGAACTTAAATATAAATAAATTATCACTACATATAACACAAGTTGACAATCACTTAGAAAAACTACATTTGACATCACAAGGCCTATATTAAATGCTGCGAAGATGTTAGTAAAGAAGTCTTATTAAACATGTATACACACATTGTGAAACTGTTCACCCATACAAACCTCATCTGCGTTAATACACCTTCTTGTTTTGAATTTGGCGCTTAGAGCTTTTTGAAAACCAATTATACGTTTCATAAATTAAAAATTCCAATCTCTCTGGTAGAAATTGTTTACAAGCGTGGTTAACGGCAAGTTGTACGGAATGACAAGCGCATTTAATTAAAACAAGGGACGGTATATCCTTTTTTAATAGCTGGAAGACACTTTTGTTCGTTCCCACCATAACGTTGGCATTGTCTGTTCCAATACCCACCATATTTTTTAACTT
This sequence comes from Scaptomyza flava, assembly GCA_030179655.1. Lineage (NCBI taxonomy): Eukaryota > Metazoa > Arthropoda > Insecta > Diptera > Drosophilidae > Scaptomyza > Scaptomyza flava. Next base: position 38,075,861 of record JARNME010000012.1, on the reverse strand, counting down.
TTACTTGAAGCGATGCAATTCCTCTTTTAAGCCAACCACAATACCTTCTGCTGTTCCGTTCTCCAGCGAAATGAGGCTTAAGAAAGTGGTAACAAAGACTTCACGAGATTCGGAAAAATAATTTATTACCACGCCTAGGGATATACACACATTAAAAATAAGTTGAATTTGAAAACTGAAATAAATTACCCAGTAGCTTTGTGTCGGATATGTCAGTACTTTCATCAAGAAGCAAACTGAACTTCCTATTACCAACATCTTTAAGCAAGTCTTCTGTAAAATGAGGAGCAAGCACATTTTTAATAATGTTTGTGCATTTTCCTCTGCACAGTTTTATATTTATTGCAGTCTTGCTGTCGTCGAAATGTTGTGTGCACAAGCTGCTCAAATGATTTACGCTGGAAATCGAGGTATGCTCAGCAACAAAAAGTGCAAACGCTGCCTCTTGTTCTCCTGTTTTTGGAACAACGCGAACAAACTGCAGTTTATTTTTTTGCTCAAAACTGCCCACAGCGATCTTGTGCTTTTTTGTGCCCGCATGAGCGTGCAATTCCGACAATTTTGCTCCGATGGTGCATTTGCAGTAGCTGCAGAATACTCGCGTCGGATCCGTGTCATCCTTACGCAGCCAATCCTTAAAATCGTTATGCTTCAGCCAGGCATCACGGCATTTCTGCTTGTACTGTTTTGGCATTTTCTCTCTATTTTGTATTAAACAGTATTGCGTCTTTCAATCGCATAAGAGATGGCACTTTTTGACGACAACATCGACAACAAGTGAATGTCTTCGATAAGTACGAACAGAACTGCCACCCATCGCTTAACCATCGGTTGTTTATATTTGAGGCCGTTGATTGGCCGTGAATTTCACGCAAAACCGATTAAGCATCCCGCCTTATTAAAAACGATGAATAACGATGCAGTGGACAAAATGCGTATAAATTTGGTATAAAATACAAAAATCCAGAAAAAGTTGATCTTCCAACAGAAAAAAGCCAGATTTCCCGCTTCCCGCAATTTACCAATTTTTCAAGCAATTCGGTTTGCAAAAATGCCAGATTTGACGGGAAAAAAAGCTGATTTAACATCAGTGGTTATATATGAAAATTATGATATTTTGGATCGAAAATTAATTTTTTTTTAGCAAATAAGTGTTAAATATGAATATTATGGTTTTTTGGTTCAAAATAAACTTATATTTTTAAATATTTTGTGACGTCCTTTATCTGATCTAAAGAACTTGTGGGATAGTTCGGAGGGGGCTAAGCTGAGGCCACCGGGCGGGTTTCGGGTTGCGGATAGCGAACGGCATCTTTATGAGGTTAGCTGGGAAGAAGCGAGAATCCTTGAAAATAAGCTGTCCCGGACAAACAGCGGTTACGGTACCGTTCACCGTACCGTTCACCGTACCGACAAGACTCTTGTGTCGCCGTCTTTAAAGAATAGCCTCACACACTTCCAACTCCCTCACACATACCCACCTTCATCCCTACCCCCATATCTCACGCTGGACTAAGGTGTCGTTCGAACCGTGCCGAAAGTCAACTTGGCCGGGGGCCGGATTAAAAACCAGCTCAGTCGCTAACGGTGAGCTCTGGCAGATGGCGACCGCCTGTTCTAATTAGACTTACCCGGTTACTGCGGATCTCTGCCTAGGTGGACCTTTTATTTCTCCGCAACTTATGGGATAGTATGAAGAATATTAATAAAAAGAGACACTTTTAGGACCGCCTCCTTGACGGGGAGCGGCCCTCCAATGTGGGATCATCCCCGCGGTGCCCTAACCAGGCGCAGCCAAGAAGAAGGCCGCTGGCGCCAATAGCTAATGCGCGCGAACAACCGCCGAGGGAAGCCCCACATCACCGCGTCGCTCGAGCGGCAGGAGGAGGAAGCAAGGCTGGACCATCCCAGCCGATGCGACCGAGTCTTAGCGCAGTTAGGCGACATGGCGTGCAGCACCAGCAGCCAAAAGTGTAGTTGCCAAAAATCGGAGAGCCGGGCGGTTTGAATGACCCAATCTGAAAGAAGCGGAATGGCTTGAAAACCAAATTGTACCTGAGGTACCTTCAGCAGGGATATCCCCTGCTGAGGCACTGCGCATGGCAACGGCTGGAAGGGAATCGGTCAGCCAGGTACGCTGACCAGCCCCCAAACGACTGAGCAGCACTTTGACGCTACACACTGCCACCCCCAAGAGGGCGTGCCCAGAGGAGCGTCCCAGCACGACGGCAGCCGCCGCACAGTGGTGCCGTTTGACTTTTTTCGTTGCAAAAATCATAACTTTTTAACCAAACAAGATAATCGGTCAATTTAAAAAGCATCTGAAAGATAACTAATTAACCTATAATAAGAGTATTTGAAATGAATTCTACGATTTTTTGATGCCAATTTAGGGATGTGAAAAGTAGAAATTGGTAAAAAAAAATCTATTTTATGGGAAGGAAAAAAATATTTTTAAAAAATTTTTTAAATATTTAGTATTTTTTTAAGGCTTTTAAATTTTAAATTTAATATTACAATTAAAAAAAAATATTTTTTTATACCTATTTTTTTTAATTTTTCCTAATATATTCAATACAATCCGTTAAGTATGATATATCTAAAAGAGTAATCATCTCTGAATTATAAGTGTTTTTTAATTCTTTTCGCGACTTAACAAGCTTCAGTGATGAAATAAATGGATCAGAAGATACTGCTAACATGTTGAAGAGGTCCTCATTTTGTCTCACCCTTGAAGCTTTGAAAGTGCTTAGCAATCTGTATTTTTATAAAACTCTCTTTATAAAGCTCTCCAATTGCCAAAGACTGATGTTCAGTTATATCCCTAACATGCGCCAATTATTTATGAACAGTCGGAGACAACTTTTTCTGCGGATATAATTCAGCTGAAGCATGTTCTCCATATTTGGCAGAATCAACTTTTTCCTTGCCGTACAAAACATTTAAGATCGTTCCCAATCTCTTAACGATTTGATTGTTGATTCCAGTGATTCGAGTTACAGCCTCATCATTTTCAAAAAATCTCCATGAAGTGTTTCCATCGTTTGAGTTTCCGTATCCGTACTTAGGGTAGTCTACTTTAAGTCCAACTTGTTTGAAAAACGCATCCTGTATTTTCTTCTTTCTGAAGTTTTTGTTGGTGTGTCTGACTTCCTAAACAGGTCAAATCATTGTTGATTGTTCAATGACATGTTTGAAGAGTAATGTAGTACTTGTCTCACCAATTTTCAGTCGTAGACTAATCCAGAGATTATGTTTTTTTTTTGCAATATATAGTCTAATCTACTAGCTGATAGATACCGTTTGGATCAAGGGTTCAAGAAAAGAGTTAGCCTTCATGTCTGCAAAATTAACCTTATATTTGTTATATATTTGGGATTAGGTCAATTTGTGCAATTAGGGTACAACGCACGTATCCGGATAAGATGCCTACCTGTATGATAACATGAACATCAGGGAAATTTCTGTATATGGTGCGTATAAGGTAGTTTATTTGTATATCCTGAAACTGCACCTGAGTTTAGGGACCAGAATTTAACAAAGGGTTCCAGGAAAGCATAACTGAATGAAAAACAAAAATCATGCATCTTAACAATAAGGAACGAAACAATAACGATAAGAATTGATTTTCACGGTTATGTGTCATAAATGGCCCAGAAATGCATGCAACACATTTTTTACCTATGACATTTTTTCACTATATTACCTCTAAATACCACAAGGCCAAATTCGGGCAGCTGCAAATTGTTGCATATGATAAAGGAATAATCAAAGAAATTATTTTGAAAATATGGCAGAGGTAAAAATGGTAATTTTTTTTTTTAATTTTCCATCAAAGTTGAAAAATAGTGAAAAAATGGATAGTTTGTAAAAATTGATTTACCTGGCCAACCGCAAAGCAAACATTACATTTTTTTATTCTTATTTAATAAAAAGAGCTATTAATAGAATCAAATATAATGATGATCCGTTTCTTTGTTTTTCAGCTATTGTATCTGTAGTTGTATTTTTATGCAACACAAAAAATCAGTCAACTATGCATGGCTATGTCTTCTAAACAAAAATTCTGGTTGTATTAAGGATTGCAGATCTGAAAACGTGAGAATTTCCTATAAAGTTGTTTAATTCAATATTTTTTAGAGGCACATGCAACATTTGATTTTTGCCACTTGACTTGTTCTACGGGCGCTACTGTGCGACGTTGCAATAGCAGTGAGGTCTTCCTCCCCAATGTCCACCGAGGCTCGCATATCGTATGTCGCGGTTGCGAAAAAGTCAAGGTGGCCGTGTTACCTGTGGAATACCCGCAGGTAATGCTCTGCCATGAAACTTGTCCGCATTGGAGGAGGCCATCCAGGACGAGGTAATCCTCACAGGATGGGACACCGCGGTCGCGTTCGTTGAGGTGCCGATGTCCTCGCCAAAGCTCGCTGAGGAGCTTCAAACGGCAGAAACTGACGTCACCATGATGGGCAGCGGCGATGTTTGTAGCTCCCAACCTGCATCACCAGGAGCTGGAGCGGTGGATGAATGATGGTGACGTCGAACGTCACCGTCACTGGGCTAGCCCAGATTAATCTCCATCGGGCTAAGACAGCCTCTGCTCTCTTGGCTAGGATGTTTATCACCCAACATCGTGGGCTAGCGCTGGTACAGGAGACATGGGTAAACAATGGCATAAAAGGCCTGCACACCGCTGACTAGAAGGTTATCTGGGATTCAAGAGGTCCTACACTTAGAGCATGCATTATGGTAAGGAAATGTATTTATTTTACTATTCTTTCAGAATTCCTCACTAGGGACTGCGTACCGATTGCCGTAAGGGCAATAGTACAACAGTAAAACTAGTAGATGGTTTTAATCCTTGCTAGGGTCCAGACAGGCTACGGCATCTATACAAGACAGTACCGTAACAGTAACAGCCACAAGGGGTTGTCCTCAAGAGGGGGCCTAGCACCCCTCATATGGAGTATGCTAGTAGACGAATTATTGAGTAGACTTCCAAACAGTGGTATCCAATGCCAGCGCTATGCAGACGACATTGTGATAATAGCTCGGCAAGGATGACAGACTCGTTGTGACGAAATTCAGCTGGGACTTAGGCTTCGGCCACGCACTGAGCGACTGAGCGACGCTCTCTCGAGCGATGTCAGCGAGCGATCGCTCTGGGTGAAGTAGCCACATGTCGAGCGACGTCGCTTATTATGAAAAGTTTGTGCAAGAGCCGTATTTGCCGTTACAGGCAATTAAAATATTTGCAAAAAAGAAGATTTGGTGTTCACCCTATAAACCAATTGAGCAAGGTTGAGAGCTTTACAGATAAATTCAATGAACGGCTATCAACTGCCCGTGAATGTATTGAATGTGAGTTTGGTACACTAAGCAAAAGATGGCGTATATTGCAAAAAGAAATTGAGACAAAACCAAGCACAGCTATAAACATAATAAAATGTGCTTGCAATTTGCATAATTATGTAAAAGAGAGGGATGGAGATTCGGATCTTGATTACATAAACACAACACAAATAAATGTTGAACTAATTGCTCCAAGAAGTGTTATTGGTACTGAAGAACATTCGCAATCCAATAGAAGCGGACAATTAGCAATAAATGTCAGAAATGAGTTAACTGAATGTCTGTGGGATTTCAGTCATTAATTTTCATATTTGTCAATCAGTACCAATAACACTTCTTGGAGCAATAAGTTCATCATTTTTTTCTGTTTCTAGAGTTTTTTTTTGTAAAAGCTGCATTTGCACCAAGGTATATTTCGTTAGTAGCTTAATAAATATATTTTAAGTGTTATTTAATAATAATATAATTTGTTGTATTTTATTATCAATACATATATATATTTATTTATATATATATATATATATATATATATATAAATCAATTAATTAGTAAATACACTTATTAATTGTTAATTTAAATGTTTATTTTATAATTGAATTTTATGAATTTAAAACATGTGCTTGAAGCTTCATGAGTGAGTTTGCTATAATTACACGCTGGGCCGATGTGCCTCAACGAAATACAATTTAGAACTGATTTGACATATATGAATAAGCTTAAGCTATCCCTACAATAATCTGGCCGCGCAGTCGGTTACATAGTTGCAGTCGCGCATGGTGTCCGGTTACATCCTGTGTGGCTGGCGTGATCATGCGCTGCGCTCGTTGTTGCTGACCGATAATTTGCCTAGATCAGCATTTTATCAACAGGCAGTCGCTTGGCGCGGTGTATCCAAACAGTGGGTATTCGTTATGGGATAACTACTCCCCCTCTCGAAGTCAGATCGTCCTCGGTCGTTTTTAGATCCTTGATCATCTCCGAGATTCTTCTCGCGTTGCGACGGGACGTAGTTAGCTTGTAGACCCAGTAAACCCCTGCTCCGACGATGCAAACCAACAGTATAGCATCCATGGAAAACGATGTTATGCTTCCCGCCTTGACGCTGTCTTTAACCTCTCTGATGTAATTGAGGTTGTCTTCGCTTAGACGATGGATGTACGGAAGGCTGAGCACTGTGCTGTGTCCGCTGATGTTCAACATTGGGGACGCTGCAACCGCCGGGAAACGGTTCTGCACACTGTTGCGGTTGAAATAACGCGTGCCGTTAACGACAGCGTACGTCTTAAAGGTGACCAGGCTCGTTCCTTCAACTTCAGATGCAGCTATATCGTCGTACGCAACCACTGCACTGCGATCATTTATGATCACGATACCATCATCCACTATGGTGACGGGGTCGAGGTGACTCGGTTGTGTCAGGCAATGGGCTGTGCCTCCTGAGTGAAGACCTTGCGCGCAGCTGTTGTTTCACGCCTGCTTGCAAAACGTAGCCGTTGCAGTTAGTGAGCAGCTTGTCACAGCCAGAATTTTTCCATCGCAGTCAGCTACCAGGTTGTCGTCCAGCTGCAGAACTGTGCCATTGTGAGCGACCGGGAATATTGTGATTTTCCTGCAAAGCTTGCTTACTACAGGGAAACGAATTATAAAGCTAATTATATTATCCTTACGATCTACCTTAATGCTAGATACTTCTAAAATATCGGTAACTGTAGTCCCTGTAATTTGATCAGTGAGAATATTTAATAGATCCGAATGATCCATAATTGCTGGGTTTATTACGTTCATTTTTTCCAAAGTTAAGGCAAGCATTAAGTTTCCTATTTCGGTTATCAGCATTCTATTTCGTGAAGTAAGTGTTTCAAAAAGGCGAGCAGTGTCAGCCTGTTTAACGTTAGTGGATTTTAGAATTTTGTTTACGGTGTCGGTGAGCTGGTTTATTTTCTCTTGTAGCTTTGAGTTGATTTTAATTTGCCTATTGCTTGCAGTGATCAACTGCGTTTGCGTTACGTCCAGTCTCCTAAAGTCGTCTGCGTCCGAGGTGCCCGCAATGGCCTTAAGGGCTGTTCCCAAGAATTCAAGGCTTCTTACCTTGCGATGATGCACATCGAGAGCGGACAACATGTCTAGTGCGTGTCCGGTGTCGATTTCCAGCAATTTCCTCATATGGGATTGCGGAAACAGATTCGTCAGTCTCCCTGCCTCGTCCAACATTGTTCTGTAGTCCGTCAGGTTGGTAGTGTGTCTCAAGTACCCGTATTTGTCCCAAAGTAAGATGTCTCCGTCGGCATAGCGACATATCTCCGCGCGACATATCTCCGCCCAGTACATTTTGCTGGCGGAGATATGTCGCTTTTTTCTGGCGGAGCTATGTCGATTGCGAAACGTCATATCTCCGCGCGGAGGTATGTCGCTCTTAAAACGACATACCTCCGCCGAGCTAAGAACGACATATCTCCGCGCGGAGATATGACGTTTTGAAACGACATAGCTCCGCGCGGACATATGTCACTTTGATCCGCCGAGCGAAGAATGGCATACATATGAAGCTCCGCGCGAAAATTTTTATATTCTATTCTTGTATGTACATTTGTATTTATTTATGTAAATTAAAAGGAATAACAGTAATTGCATTAACGATACATAATCACTAACATGAACGAAAAACAGCCAAGTCTTGCAGAAAAATGTTACAAACACATACATAAATGCATATGTATGTATATGATACATACAAACGATACATAGTATGTATTACATACCTCAGTGTAATAAGTATATGTGCAACAAATGTCTAATTTATTTTTTAACTTTCCCCATTAAAACACATCCAAGTTGTTTCATGCTGACCAAAAAATTCAAACAAATTGGTTTTTACACATATACTTACATATGAACATAATTCCTATGAAAATCATATCACGCCACTCATTTTACATTTTATGTACATATGTACATATATGATAAAGTTACTAAGAATGATGACCAAGGAAAATTTATGCAAAAGCATTCTTAAAATACATAGTTACAAAAAACCTTAGCATACCCAGAACATACTATTATTACTATTGAGGAAGAGAGAAACGAAAACATATTTGCACATACATACATATACTTATTGCACTCAGGTACATATGTGTTTGTATGTATGTACATTTGCGTATCAGTGCTGCCAGAATGTTGGTATTAAAAGTAAATGGAACAAAAAAAAATATACAAATATAAAAATTCAATTAAAGTACACTTGTCATTTGGCATATTATTTAGTTTAGATGCGCTTATTTTATATTAACTTTTAAAATAGAGGAGGGTCTCATCAACGTATGCTTGCTTATATTGTTTACAAAATACTTACAGTTTTAGCTGCACATGTATTTTGGTTACCAACTCTCAAAATGTGGCAGCACTGATGCGTACATATAGAAAAGGCACGCGCCAAAATTGCACAATTTCTCTGTATTCCTTCATTCGCAACTTATTAATGTACACCTTTAAAAACTTAAGACAAATAACAAACATTAAATTTTCAACCAAAATAAAAATTAACGATTTGAACAATCTTCTTTGGAAGAAATAATATGAACTATGTTCTGTTTTTATTTATTTATTTATTTATAGTCAGCTAAGAGCAGCTGACATTAAAATGAATCAAATTTAATTTAAATTAAAAATAGTTAAAATAATTAAATTAAGTAAAATATAGAATAATATATAAATGTGAAAATATAATTAAAAGTTAACGTTAAAGCGATAACGTTAAAATAAGAGTATGTACGTATGTATGTATGTCTATAGAATTTTTTTCCGTGTACTATACATAACGGAATTGGCGTACAAAAAAATTTGTTGCTGATGTTCGCTTATCGAATGCAATCACTTGATGTCGGTCTTTCGAGCAGTGTGCTTGTCGATTTATCACAGTGTGAACAAAATGAATTTTAATAATATCAATTTTGAGTTTAACGAGGGAAGCCGCACAGGCTGCTCTTTGTTGTTGTATACCCCAAATGACCAACAAATATATATAAAAAACAAACAATTGAAATCTAGCGACACCGCATATGTGTGCCGTGTAAAAGACTGTAAGGCTCGAGTGTATTTAAGTGCAGATAAGACTCGCGTTTATGCAAAGCCCGACGTAATGAAGCATGTTCATGGTCCACAAGGCCATGAAATGGAAAAAATCGAAGTTCTAACTGAAGTTAAAAATAAATGCATAACTAGTAGTTGCAACGACGACACCAAAAAAATATTTAATAATGCTCTCGCTATGTAAGTAAACATATGTACATACATGTACACACAAATCATAGTATGTATGCATATTTATTAAAGTGCGAATCAAAAATGGCGTACTTTTGGCTTATACATATGTAACATCTATTTTTTTTTTTGTTATTATTTTTTAATAAATTAGGAAAACAAATGGAGAACAGGAGATAGAAGTTAACTATGATTCTGTCAAACGCACACTACAAAGAAAGAGACAACCCATTCTTCCCAAATCTCCAAGTACTCCAGAGGATGTACGCGAAGCTTTTGAAGATGAAAATATCATGAGTCGTTTTGGCATGACAAAAGGAAATAATCCGAAAGTTTTCTTTAAAAAATTATATGCATCTAGCTCATTTGCATATTGCATATTTGCATCTGACAAGGTTATTACCTTGATGCAGGAAAATATTGAGGAGCAGAATAGACATTTTTTAATAGGTGCTACTTTTAAAGTATGCCCTTTCGGAGACTTTAAGCAACTCCTTATTATTTATGTCAAACATATGCAAAAGGTAATTATTTTATTATTTGTTTAATATCATGTAGTAATTTAAATTATTATTTGTTTTTTAGATAACACCTTTTGTTTTTGTTTTGATGACGCTTAAGACGGAGCTCTCTTACCAACATTTATTTACGTATGTTGACTCCAACATTTGTTGCTTAAATGGTGCATCATTTATTTCCGATGAGAAGGCGATGCGTAACGCATTGAAAAATTTGCATCCAAACATGAGTTTCTACTCTTGCTGGTTCCATTTTACCCAAGCATGCAAAAGAAATGCAAGGAAAATAATGGGTTTTGAAAAAATGCTTCTATGCAATAACCAGGCGTATATTCTATTTATGAAATTTCTGTATTTGCCTCTTCTACCGGAGAACAAAATTGTCGAAGCATTTGGTCTTCTTGAAGCTCAAGCAACTGCTTTAGAGAAGAGGTTTTCTCCCTTTTTAAAATATTTTAAAAAGCAGTGGCTTACTAAGGTATTTCACAATTTCAAAATTATGCTACAATTTTATTTATTCACGTTTAATTTTATAGGAAGGACCTAAAAATATATCTCTATTCAAGCGTTCGACAAGAACCACGAGCGCTGTAGAAGCATATAATTTGAATCTGGGCAGAAAAATTCTAGCAAAAGGACACTTCTTTAAATTCATTCAATGTATCATTGATGCCGAATATGAAAAAAGTCGCGAGTTTGCTTTGCTTTTTCAAAATGGTGGCATAGGTAATCAGACACAATCAAAGCATCTACAAGTAAGTTTATGCAGAATTTAATAAAATCTTTTAAAATACATTAATATTAATTTTTATCTCAGGATCGCGCTCAAAAAATTATGAATGCCATGGATTTGTTCGACAAAGGAGAAATAGATATACAGGGTTTTTTGACACGCACTGTCTCTCTAAGTGGCCGGTTTTTAAAACAAGACTTATTTGTGTATACTGATTCTGATTTATCTGGAATGCCGTCCGAAATGAGGTCTTCCACATCTTCCCTATCTTCCAGTGGTTCGAACATAAGTCAACTGTCTGATTCTTCTATTGTCAAAATGAATCCCTGCAATGTATGTTTGATCGAACCTAAATCTGTTTTGCTGCGCCCATGCAACCATCTAAATATTTGTAGTGAATGTTGGGATCAAATTCTTATCCACAATCAAGAACAAAATGATACTGACAGTGTTGAACCCAAATGTCCAACATGTCAACAGAATGTTAAAGAGGCAATTCGCAATGTTTATATATATAATTAAAATAACAAATGTAAGACCCAAATACAATTATTAATCAATATAAAAATAATTACAATGAATAAAGGCATCGATGAAATTTAGTTTTATTAAGGGTAGATTAAATCTCTTTCAGTTATTCGGGCTTTTCATCTTATTTTCATGATTTAAAACAAATCAATAAATAAATACATTTATTGAAACAATATTTCAAATGCAGATATGCCGTTCTTAGTTCGGCGAAGATATGTCGTTTTAATAGCGACATATCTCCGCCGAGCGAAGAACGTCATATTTCCGCGCGGAGATATGTCGCTCTTAAAACGACATATCTCCGCCGAGCTAAGAACGACATATCTCCGCGCGGAGATATGACGTTTCAATGTGACATATCTCCGCGCGGAGGTATGTCGCTCATAAAACGACATACCTCCGCCGAGCTAAGAACGACATATCTCCGCGCGGAGATATGTCGCGCGGAGATATGTCGCTATGCCGTCTCCGTCCTCAATACGTATGTAGTCCGCGTGCGTATAGTCAGTCACTCGTGCAGTCGTCGTTACCAGTATTAAAAGTACGTGCAATATAATTCTAAAATAGGTAAAAATATTAAGTTTGATTAAAAAATATGTAGGCAAAATTTTCAACGGAGGTTGTCCTTGTGGACCACCCTCCCCTCAACGAGGACCGTTGTCCCCAGGTCCGCTTCGACTTTCTTCTCTACGCAGAGCGGAGTCAGTTTGTTCCCTAGTCTGCGGTTTGTTTTTACTAAGATCTTTTCGCCTACCTCAAGACCCTGTTTTGTCGATTTTTGTTTTCCCTTTCATTTTGCTGGAGTTGTGCTTTCTCCAACTTTTTCCCAACATTGCGGATGCACTCCGGCGAAGCGGAGACCACAATGTCCTTTGGCCTTTCTTTGACGACTGAATGGATAGAACCATTATACTCAATCGTTGCCTGTAAAATCAAGTCGACCGTGTCAATTATTCCTCTTTGCAGTTTCAAGCACCTGGATATCTCCAAAAGGGTGCCATGAAAGCGCTCTACTTGTCCATTGGACGTGCTGTGGAGGGGAGGCGCGTTTACAACGCTAACGCCATAATTGTTCAACAGTAAAGACTTGATGGTCTCTGACTTGAACGCGAGTTCATTGTCACAGTACACTTGTTTTGCCCGCGGAAATATGTTCATTAGCACTAATAGAGGTGGCTTCGTGTCCTCTATTGTCCGAGATGCAATCGGCTGGACCACTGCGAATTTGGAAAACTTGTCGATGCAAGTGAGGAAGTGCTTTTTGTCAGTGAAGAAAATGTCAATGTGTAACATTTCTCCTGTTTGCGCAGGGACAGGTGTTTGTCCGAACTCTTGTTTTTTCGGGTGTCTATCGTATTTTGCTTGTGAGCAGATTTTACAAGTTAAGACTACCTCGTTCGCAAGTTTGGTCATTTGTGGGAAATAGTATTCCATCAATACCTGTTTGACGTTCTCCTGCGCTGCCCTATGGGCCCGATTATGTTCTTTAGTGACGATTTCTCTTCGGTCACTGATGTTGAGCACATCGGCCACGAAATTTTTGCAATGCCAAAACTTGGTGGTTGGAAATGCTTTTATCAGCTCATGCTGGAAACTAGCTAATGCCGGGAGGCTACAGTGAATTGCGTTAACGACGTTCGGGTTAACGACTGACTTAACTATTCCCACAAGCATATCCTTACCGGTGAAGTGTATTTGATGCCGAGTCTTTTCCTTAAAAAGAATCGAGCACCTTTTGAACGGAAAACGTGCTTCCTCTAACACGATCTGATTCCGGAAGCAGTTTAAAGGCTTGTCCGTGGAATCGACCGTGTAGGTAAGGGACAACTCGCTATGAATCGTAGCCGCGTCAGATTCTGGCTCGTTGTGGTTACCTTCGAGGGCGTTCACATTCTGTCGCGAAAGCGCGTCCGCAACATAATTCTCTTTTCCGGGTTTGTAAAAAAGTTTAGCCCCCGTCTCATCAATGCGCGCCTACCAGCGCTTGATTTTCGCATTGGGGTTACTCTCGGATACCGAGAACGTAAGCGGTTGGTGGTCCGTGAATATGTTGATGTCACGGACGCCATACAGGTAATGCCGTAATTTTCCAAGGGCCCAGACTATGGCAAGCAATTCGCGCTCATTGGTCGCGTAATTAACCTCCCTATCTTTCAGACCCCTGGAAATCATGGTTATTGGGCGGCCGTTCTGTGACAAAACCGCGCCAATGCCATATGCTGATGCGTCTGTCGTCAGGTCAAATGGCTTGTGAAAATCTGGGTACATTAAAATAACGTCTTCGGACGCTAAAATGCTTCTTAATTTCTCGAACGCGTTGCGCTGAGTTTCGTCAAAGCTTACTGGGACTTTCTTCGACTTGTATTTGCTGATAGAACCGTTTTCCCCTTTAAGGATGTCAGAGACTGGCTTCGCTATTGCAGCAAAGTCTTTGATGAAACATCGGTAGTAATTCGCCAATCCCATGAAGAACCTGACGCCAAATACAGAGGTCGGTTCAGCATACTGCTGGATTGCTCTGACTTTTTCTGGGTCGGTTCTCGCACCGTCTTTGGACACGATGAAACCGAGGTAACCTTCACTCTCTTTAAAGAACTGTGACTTTTCGTAAGCCACGCGCATATTTGCGTCGTACAAGTTCTTCAAATCCCAGTCTACGTGCTTAACGTGTTCCGATTCGCTTTCGGAAAAGATGATCACGTCATCTACATACACGAAGCATGACTTTCCGATCTGCTCCCGAAGAACATCGTCAATTGCTCTCTGGAATATGCTGGCGGCGTTTTTTAAACCGAATGGAAGCCGAGAGAATTCGTACTTCCCGCCATTAATGGAAAAAGCCGTTTTTTCACGGTCTCGCTCTGCCAGAATGATCTGGTGATAGCCTGCTTTCAGGTCGAGTGCAGTGAAAAATTTAGCTTTACCCAGATTTGCCAAAATTATTGAGATGTTCGGCATCGGGTATTTGTCGGCAATAGTTTTAGCGTTGAGCTTCCTAAAGTCAATTACCAGACGTTTATTTCTATTGCCCAAGCTGTCTACGCCTTTTTTGTCTACCACCCACAACGGACTATTGTAAGGCGATCGTGACTTTTGGATTATGCCATTTAATCTCCGTATTGACGAAATCCTCAACTCCCCTTTTATAAGGGTACCATTTGGAGTAAATGGCATTTTCATCGGTCGTTCGTATTGTTGCAACGACGGCCGTGTTGTAAGGCAGCGACTCGTTAGAGTCCGCAAAAGCCTTGTTGTTTCGGTGAAGCATTTGCAGAAAGTCTGCCTTCACCGCAGGTGGTGCGTCGATTTCTTTATTGTTCGTGTGGTTGACATTGGTACAAGTATAGTACTGCAATGCCTCCGAAGTTGCACCGATTTTTATTTTTCCCTCTTCAAGGCATAAGACTGCACCCACTTGTTTGAGTAGGTCCAGCACTATGATTCCATCAAACGTCGAAAGGGAATCAAGGAGGAAGAAGAATGTGTCGCATCCAAACATGGGTAACTTGCATTTCTCAGCAATGTTGTTGGACCTGTGGATGGAGTGGACAACGAAAGGGGATTCGACCGGGATTACGCCCTTTAGGCGTTTGAGTGGCTTTATGTAGTTTTTTGCCGATCCCGTGTCGATTAAAAACTTCATGTCTATCCCCGCTACTCTCCGCCGAATGAACGGCAGTAGGGAGCTACTCCTAAAAAATTGGCGCTATCGCTCTCGTAGTCTACGCCATTCTCTTCTTCTATCTCCGCTACTGCTGTATTCGCCAGTTCTTCGTAATTTACGCTTTCTTCTGCGCGTGCTTGGACATGGTCGACTCTTTGGCGACGCTGACCTGTTTGTCTATCCGAGTTCGCAGGGCGTTTGTTGCCCTGACCCTGGCCGTTATTATATTTCGCGGAGCCTTGGGCTTGCTGAAAGTTCGTTGGCTGCCTGAACTTGGAGGAAGACGGATCAACCTCCATGGGTTCCGAAGCACTCTGAGCTCCAGCCTTTTGTTGCTGTTTGTCCGACCATTGGCCGTTTTGTCTTTTAAAATGCGGGTTTTTTCCTTGACCGCCCTGAGGGACCTGGTGAGACTGCTGCTGTTTGCCCTGCTGACGTTGGTCCGCATTTTTTTTTTCCTCTTGCCCTTTTGCGAAACTTACCGCGAAAGCATACCTCTCGTGGTTTGCCTCAATCTCCTGGGCCAACGCAAGTGCCGAAGGCAAATCTGGGGGAAGGGCTGCAAACAGTACATCGGTCAAGTTGCGCTTTAATCCTGTCATGAACACACGAAGTGCGTCACCCCTGAATTTTTCACACATGCCCATGGCCAGACTATTGTCATAGGTCATATGGGCCTTGTTGGTCAGAAGTGTGAGCTTTTTCTCCACTTCATCGTAATACTGCAAAATAGACAAGCTACCCTGCCTTAGTGTTCCCATCTCCTGCTCAATGACGTGCATCGGCCTCTTGTCGCTGTACGTGAAGTCCAGCCTAGCTATAATAGCGTCGAAGTTAAGAGGGGTGTTAAACGATGCTAAGACTGCATCTGCAGGGCCTCGGATCTTGCTTCTCAAGATTACTATGGCTTGATAGTGGCGGGAACTGCCATCGTATCTTTTAAAAATTTTGTAAGACGCGTGCGTGGCTTGTCTCCACGACACGTACGTCTCCTGAGTCCCATTGACTCAGGCATGCATTTTACTACATCAAGGGGCTCATTGCACACTGTATCATCGCTGATCTGTGCGTCTTCGTATACCTTCAACTCAGGCACCGTAAGCTGAGTATTTTTTAGCTTCGAAGAAATTTGTGAGATTTTTTCTCTAATTCTGACTTGAGCATGCCCTCTCTTACGACAAACTCTTGTGCCTGTACCGCGAGCGCGGACTGTACGACGGCTTGTATCGCATCGCGTAATTGGTTCGGATCCATTATTGGTTCGGTTCGAATTTCTTGCTGTGAGACTTGCAAAACGTCAAAGCTCCCTATTAAGCCCCTTAGCACACTATCTTCGCTGTCGTACTGTTCTGGCTCGTCCTCCGTTACGTCGCAGTCACTCATTCGACCGTAAACAAAATTTTCAAACAATACCGCACGTCATGTAGTGCGAGGGGAAAAAAATGAAAATGTTCTTTTTTTTTTTTTAACTGATACTCAAAATAACTATCCTCTTGCTTAATCTACACCTTGGAAATGATTTGTGATTTTATTTTTTCTTTTTCTTTAAATTTGTTTTTTCTTTGCTTTATATTTTTTTTTTTTATTCTCAATAATCAAATTACTCACATGAAAAACATTTCCTTAACAATTATCCCCGTGGGCTTGTAGTTGGTGTAGGTTGACGGTGATAGCTCCCTCTGTTGTTCGTTGCTGTGAATAGTCGCCGGTTTGCGACTCGGGTGATCCTGTTTTGGACTCGCACTGAGGTTTGTGTCTCGCTTTTTATTTGGGTTTGGAACTTGGGTTCCTTATCTTGGTTTCACTGAGGTTCGTGTCTCGCTTTTGATTTGGGCTTGGAACTTGGGTTTCTTATCTTGGTTTCACTAAGGTTCGTAAGAAATGTGCAGCACACTTTTAGAGCACTGATTCTGCTTGCCTTCATTAACTTGTAGCGTTTGTAATTGTGTGTACTTTTTTTTTTTTTTTTTTTTTTTTGCAAGTAATTTATTAGAAACTTTAAATTTGTTTTACAAGAACTATTTTGGCATTTAGCAGTTGTTTGTTGTTCGACTATCTTTTACTTCCGCACTTTAACTTTTATTATTGACTCCTTATTTCGGGAGTGTGTTTGTCCATTAGTTGGGCGCCAATCAATTAATTAGTAAATACACTTATTAATTGTTAATTTAAATGTTTATTTTATAATTGAATTTTATGAATTTAAAACATGTGCTTGAAGCTTCATGAGTGAGTTTGCTATAATTACGCGCTGGGCCGATGTGCCTCAACGAAATACAATTTAGAACTGATTTGACATATATGAATAAGCTTAAGCTATCCCTACAATGATCTGGCCGCGCAGTCGGTTACATAGTTGCAGTCGCGCATGGTGTCCGGTTACATCCTGTGTGGCTGGCGTGATCATGCGCTGCGCTCGTTGTTGCTGACCGATAATTTGCCTAGATCAGCATTTTATCAACAGGCAGTCGCTTGGCGCGGTGTATCCAAACAGTGGGTATTCGTTATGGGATAACTTATATATATATATATATACATAAGGGAGAAGCCCTAGTGACGGTCATAGCCCCTAAATAGGTCAACCGGAATATTTTGGCGAGTTTTGATGCTAGCGGGGTCTAATCACTGTGATTGATAGCTCTTAGTGCCGGCTTGCTTTTTATGTAGTCTACTGGTGTTTATACTAAGTTTTGGATGCACCAGAGACTAAAATTAAAATACCGATATTTCGACGTAAGCTTTGTAACTTTTCAACGCGTTGGAATTGTATTATTTCAAGTTCCAGCAAAGGGAAATAAATAATTTTCTTAATCGTTTTTTCTTGCCCTTTCATAATCTGTAATCCGAAATTTTTTCTGTTCAATATTTTGGGTTTAACATTAATAAATGTAAAATTATGTTTCTGCGTGTTCTGGTCAAATACGATGTGATACACTTTAACACTTATCGATATTTGTATCGACTATGGTATCACTTTGCGTCTCTCGCGTTGCTCTTAATCAGAAAATCATAATTTCAAAATATCTGAAAATTCTTCAAATTTGTTCAGTGAACCAAAATTCACATTTGATAAGTAGAAAAGCCGCAAAAGCCGAATTTCAAAATTGTGTCAAATTCACACAAGGAACAGATGCGTGTTGACTTAAGAAGAATAGAAAAATTTTATTATTATTTAGTTAAAACAATGTTAAATGAATTTGTTATGATTTGCAAGAAGAGTAAGAAAAAGTTTTATTAAGAAAAATGAAGAAAAATTAATAAAATGAATTTATTATGATTTGGCATAAAACTTGACTTAATTTTTTGTAGATTTGCTTAAAAGTTTGCGCCCTAATAGCAACATGACACAATTAAGACAGATAACGCATTGCGCAGATGACGTCACATATGATGCATATTACCAAGGCAAATATTCAACACATGCATTGTGACGTCATCTGCGCACAACATAAACAAGTTTCTGGGCAATCTAAAAATTTATTGTTCTTGTGTGTGCGATGTTGAGCGTGCGATGCATAAATCGATACTTTAATCGATACATCGCTGCATCGCTGGCGATACTGTTTTTTACGAGTAATAAATTTTAATAAATTATTAAATTCGGTTGTTTTTGAGTGTTTAATTGCATAAAATACAAAAGCATAAATAAAAACAATGATTTGGCATTTTATTTCATTTTATTGGCTCTATTTTGACAAGATTAAGGGAGTGACTACTACAGGGGCACTTTATCGAAAATCGTGATTTTGACTTTTTTCATTAAATCCTATATATCTTTCAAAAAACGAAAGAAATGTGTATAATGCCTTACACTGATCGATGGGCAATTGAACTAGCTTTCCTACGATACCAACAGCTAAGCTTGACGTTGATTTCTGACAATTTAATATCCCAAAAACCTTAGGGGTGTTCACTATTAGGGCTTCTCCCTTATTTATATATATATATTTCATATCTTTTCTTAATACACCTTAAAAAATAAACTTTCCTGAACAATCACATATTACGCCTACTTCATTCCATTCCTTATCAGTAATTTTTTTGTTTTTGTAGACTTTATTTGTGTCATTCCATAAAACACAGCGGCCTTGAACAGCCGAAATTAAGCTTTCAGAACAGATTTTCTGTATTGCGTTCATATAATCGCTCAGCTACGCACTAAAAATTAGAACCGATTCTAGCGCTGAGCGACGTCGCTTAGTCGGTCGCGATTTTCGCAAGGGGAAAATCTCCAAAGATAATAAGATGGCTATACCTTATGGTAGTAAGGCCCATGCTCACGTATGGAATGATTACAAGCAAAAAAAAAAAATTATATAAAAAAAAATGGTACACCGATGGATTCCTAACGCAATAAGGCTTCGGTCTTGGTTTGTTATGCCCTCGGCTAATTTACCACGAGCCCCTAGGTATGCACAGCAGCATATTCCAAACTGAGGTATGTGCAATAGGGAAAAGTGTGGACTTAATTCTAAAGCGTAAATATCGGAATAGGGATATAGCCATCTTATCCGATAGCCAAGCAGCACTAATGTCACTAAGTAAGACCTAAATAAGGTCAAAGGTAGTTCGTGAGGTACGAACCAAGCTAGACACTCTGGGATCACAAAATAGTCTTGCCCTAAGATGGGTCCCGGGATATGTCGATAAAGCGGGGAACGAAGAGGTAGATAAGCAAGCAAGACTGTGCGCAGTGACACCCCTTATAGGACCCGAGCCTTACTGTGGTAAAGGAAGAAGCACAATACGGCAAGAGCTTAGGAATGAAGAGAGACTTCTGCGAAGAACGAGCTGGGCAAGGACACCAGTTTTCAGAACAACAAAGCTTCTCTTGCGTAGCTATAACCTCAAACGGCTTAAGCAATCAATATCAATCTGTAAAAATAGACTCAGGGTACTCACCGGTCTCTTGACAGGACATTGTAGACTACGAAGTCACCTGGCAAAGCTAGGTATAGTCAGCAGCGAGATTTGCAGATTCTGCGAAATGGAAGGAGAATCCTCCTTGCACGTTATAGCAGAATGCGTAGCCTAAGGAAGGAAAAGAAGAAGTTTATCTAGGAAAACATATTGTGCAACTTAGCGATTTAGAAACCATCGACCCAACAAAGGTACTTGCTTTTATGCAACACCTGGTCCTGATGGAAGAGCTATAGGCCGAGAAGGGGGCACAGTAGATCTATTTGTTCGCAGTGTTTTTGCCCCAATTATAATAATATATTGTTTAATGTATCGATAATATCGATGTCGGGATAAACAAAAGATCAAAAGAACGATGCAGGCAAGCATCGATCTTTTCCCAGCACTAATTTGCGGAGGCTCATTTGATGAGCAACGAAAATTTGTCTCTTCTCAAGTTGTTATTGCACGACTGTTTCGTGGTTTGCTCAATGGAAAACACGAAACAGAGAACACAAAAGAACCGAAAAAGTGTTTTAGTCAGAGAGAGACGGAGGGCGCGTTATATGCTGAATGGCGGGCAATAAAAGTATGTGTAGATAAGTTGGCAAGAAACACAGTGTTATTTGCGTCCGTGGCAAGTTATGTGTTTTCTTCTACTGGACTTTGAGCTTCTGAAGTCTGTAACAAATATAGGAATGGACGAAGGACACTATCACTTTGGCACACGTTTGCTTGTACTTCAGTTACTTCAACCACAAGTAAGCGGTCAATCAGGCAAGACTTAACAAAAATTGGTTATAAGGAATTGCGTTCTGGACAGTTTCTAGCTCGAATTATCGTCAATATAACTCAACAAGATGTTCTGCGTTTACAGGTTCAGGTAACATTGCTATGAAAGCTTTTTTCCGAGTAGCTGAAAAATGTTGGGTTCGAAAGATAGGTGAATAGAAGAACCAAAAACATCACATAGGCAGAGCCTATGAAAGTCTATCGCTCGTGCTATAAAAAAGAGACTTTTGTGATTTTAAGCATACGAGTTATTGTCTTTGATGGAATCGGACGATGTGTGCTTTGCGTGGCAGTTAACGTTTCTTGGTAGGTATTAAATTTGCCGCCACTCTAAAATCGATGCACAAGGGAACGAGATCTGAATTTAATTTTGTAACGGTATGTAAGAAAATATTTAAAGTCGTCTAATGTCCAAGCACACCATTAAACGCTCGACACTTTTATAGCAACACTTTCAGCGAAGTGCCAAATTAAATATGTTATCAAATAATACAAAAGTGATGATATAACAATGACTGCAGCTCCAGCTTACATGCCATCTGATAGATGCTTTGCCTATAAAAATATGCAATAATAATGATAATAGAATCAGGATCAGTAGTGCACCAACCTTGGTGGCTAAAAACTATCAGAAGTAATTAGATTGGCAAAGCCCAATGGAAGAGGACTTAACACTTAACTAACTAAATTATTTAAGGTAGGCCCAGCGCAGACCTCCCTCACAGTTCATAAAGATTATGTCAATACAATCTATTATGCTAATTAGACATGTTATAGATCGTAATTTACATTAAGTATAAAAGTAAGGTTACTTTCATAATATAAGATAACAGAAGGGTTGAGTCAACAGATCGGCGTGGGAGAGCAAGCCGCCCGCGATCCAAAATCGCGATCCACGTGAGGAAGAGGCGAGTTCGGCATGTTAGTCAGTAGCCCGGGTTGAATGCTTGTGGGCATGACGGTAGCGAGGTTAGAAAACGAGGTAAAGATCACGCGGTCGCAAGTAGTGCAGCGACAAAATCTTTGAAAAACAAGTGGGAACGTTGCAGTCGGACGCAACCGACTGCGGTATATTCGTTACCAGTAATAACACCGGTAAAAACAGGCCTGGTTGCAATGGGGTTCGGATACGGCAGGGGTGTACACTGACTGAAAGATTCTCCGATGCAGATGGGGATGCCGCCAACTTAATTACGTTCAAAGAGGATTTTTTTTTAATGTGAGGGCTGGGGCGAATTGGGTGAGCGTGGCTCCAAAATTTTTGATGCAGTTTGTTGGGGGTTGTTAGTAGCTATCTTCTTACCAAATTTGGTAGTTCTAGCTGTAAGGGTGTGTGAAATATGCGGACTTATCGTTTTTAAGTTATCGAATTTATCGATTTGCCAGCCCCCTAGTTATCATAGAACCCCTATCTTGACACTTTAATTTACTATCCCATAGATAAAGAGAATTGGAAAGTTTTAAGTTTCTAGCTTGAAGGGTGTGGAAAAAAGTTGCGTTCATACAGACGCACAGACACCATGACGGACATTGCACAAACCCAATATACTCTTTACCTTCGGTATCGAGTATAAAAAGATGGGAGGTTATTGATTTTTCAAAAAGCTTAAAATAGAAGACCACACTGAGAAACCCCTTTCATTCTGAACATTGGATTTGTTTCCTTTTTATGGAGAGGAATAACATACGACTATTCCGCAATGTTTGGGAAAGAGCACGTCTCCACGGAAAAGCTAAGCAATTTATTCAAAGACTTTACAAGACCCTCAGCATTGAACCCAAGCAAACAGGTTGATATTCCTTCGGGTCCTGGGGCAGATACGGGCTCAATAACCTGTCTTGTGTGGTGTTATTATTTGTAATAATATAAATGCCGAAAACTCCAACTGACCCTTACTGTTTTTATACTCGTTACCGAAGTAAAGAGTATATTGGGTTTGTGCAATGTCCGTCATGGTGTCTGCCCGTCAGTTTGAACGCAACTTTTTTCCACGACCCTCAAGCTATAGACTTGAAACTTTCTAATTATCTTTATCTATGGCATAGTACATTAAAATGTCAAGATTGGGGTTCTACGATAGCTGGGGCTGGCAAATCGATCAATTCGATAGCTCAAAAGCGATTAATTCACATATTTCGCACGCCCTTAGAGCTAGAACTACCAAATTTGGTGAGAAGATAGCTACTAGCAACTACCAAATTTGGTGAGAAGATAGCTACTAGCAACCCCCAAAAAACTGCATCAACAATTTTGGAGCCACGCTCACCCAATTCGCCCCAGCCCTCACATTAAAAAAAAATCGTCTATCTCCCAAAGTTTTTGAACTTAAGCCACTAAATTTAATGCCAAGATAGGTGATGATAACCCCCAGAAAACAGCATCAAAACTTTGGATGCCACTCTCAATCATACCGCCTTAGCCGCCTCCAACCGCCCTAACGCTTCGTTCAAAACGGGAATGCGTGTATCTTTCATAGTTGTTGAGGTAGATTCACCAGTTTTGGCATAAGGTTAGCAATTGATATACTACAAAGATCTGCATCAAAAATTTGCATACCACGCCCACCCATACCGCCCACAGCCCCCTTCCCACAATATTTACAAACTTTGAGCTAGAGCCGACGAATTGCTAGAAGGTATCTTCTCACCGCATCGCACATCCTTACAGCAAGAACTACCAAATTAGGTGGCCCGATAGCTACTATCAACCCCAAAAAAACTGCGTCAAAAGTTTGGAGCCACGCCCACCCATTCCGCCCCCAGCCCCCCCCCCCCCCCCCCCCGCATTTTAAAGGCAAAATGCTTATATCTCCCACAGTTTTTGAGCTATAGCCACCAATTTGGTGCCAAGTTAGGTGATGATGACCCCCAAAAACTGAATCAAAAGTTTGGATGCCACGCCCACCAATACTGTACTAGCCACCCCCATCCGCCCCAACGCTTCTTTAACAACGGGAATGCGTGTATCTTCCAGAGTTGTGGAGCTAGAGCCACCAAATTTGGTAGGAAGATAGCTTGCAAGAACCCCTGCATCTTTGTTTTGGAGCCAGGCCCACCCATTCCGCCCCCCTTTCCCCACCATTTACAAACTTTGAGCTAGAGTCATCAAATTTGCTATGAAGATAGCAATTGACATTCCACAAAGATCTGCATAGAAAATTTGGATGCCACACCCACCCATAACGCCCCCAGCCCCCCTCTCCACACCCTTTACAAACTTTGAGCTAGAGTCACCAAATTTGCAACGAAGACAGCTGGTGGAATCCCCATCTGCATCGGAGAATCTTCAAAGCAGCGTACACCCATACCGCATCCGAACATCATTGCAATCGGGCCTCTTTCAACTGGTTTGAATACTGGTAACGAGCATACCTCAGTCGATTGCGTCCGACCGACAGAGGTACTAGAACATAATTTCATTACAAATATTTCGCCTCAGACCAATTGCCCCGGCTGACCCGCCATTCCTTTCAACGGGCCAGATGATTGCTGAAGTCTTAAATTGCCAAACTAAAGTTTTGTGAAAACAACAAGGTAAATAAGGTAAGGCAAGATCTTATTTTTTGTATACGCACCTAAACAACAATTGTCGACTTTGTATTTTTGCATTAGATGGCTTTCAGCGATTATAGTGATAAAATAAATAACATTCCAGCTTTTATTTCTCGTTTTGATATTTATTCGAATTTGATTAAAACAAACGTTTATCATAATTTCAAATAATTTCGAGTAAAAATGTATCGTTTTAAAAACGAGTTGCAATAAGATCTCAAAATAAAAACAATTCTGCAATTAAAACTACTTATGTGTGTGTTTTAAACAACTGAACTAATTTTATTTCAGTATTAATTAAGTGTTTGTAATAATAAAGTGATTTAATTTGTACGGCTTGCATGTAATTGTTATGTTAAATTATATATTTTAGTTGCGCATCTTATTTTTAGACGTGGTGGCAAAGCCAAAACAATCGAAAACCGCTGAAAAATCTATTAGTTTGTAGTAGAGATGGGCGCGTGTATTATTTTTTGCCGTGACAGTGCATGATCAAGCGTGATCGCGCATGTGCGTGAGTTTTTTTAATTTCATAATCACGCAATTTTATTCATGTGAGTTGTAGTTAAATCACGCAAATCACGCACATCAAAGTATATAGTAGACAAAAGTTGCCCAAAAAATGTCGATAAAACGAATTAAAAAATATTTTCCTTAAATATCGATACATTGTAAAAAAAACTTTTACCCTAATGATGCATCGAAATTTTTTGTGCATCCCTACTTTGTGCCATGATCTGTCATTCAAGCACGTGCAAATAAACAAGGAACGCAAATACGAAATTAAAGAAGCTTTAGTTGAGTTTTGAGTTATTAATGTAACAGTCGCGCAATGGCACCGGAAGCTTACTTCGTCAAACTTGCTCAAAGATTATACTACCAAGTACTTCAAATAAGACTTTGGAGTATTTTGTTTTGAAAAAAATACCAACAAGTGTCAAGGAAAAAAATGGACAGAATCAGCTCAGGCTTATTGTTGAGGACTTACAATGTTTCAGCATTGCAGGAGGTATTTATATTTTTTTATATGTATCTTTTTTAACCTACGATTCAAAAATGATAATGCAACGATGCAACTTTATTTTCAGAAGACGGATTTAAAAAACTAGCCCAAAAGCTTGTTGATATTCGAGCTGAGTAAGGCAAGCAAAATATTGAAGACTTGCTTTTTTATCGAAAAACAATCATATCATATAAAACAATCATCTCTATATATAAAAGAGTTTGTCCTAAGTGATTGTTGACATTGCCACAGCCTAAACGAAAAGAGCTACAAGGCTGAAATTTTCACACAATATTTTATGCAGGTTGAAAGTGAGCACTAAGAAATGAATTTTTATTTGGACAACTCCTTCAAGTACCTCCCATACGATTTGGAGCACTTTTTACCCATTTTAAAAATCAAATTACAATTACAACAATTACCCATTCCACTACTGTCGCCAGATTGTCGGACAAGCTGAGAGCTCGATCGCGAGCGAGAATACAAAAACAAAATGACGCAATGACGCCTTTGAGTCCCGCAAGCAAAGTGTCATAAAAAAAAGGTTCGTACATTTGCAAGAAGCGTTTTTTGTTGTTGTTGTTGTTGGGCCGGCACTGCTACTTTTTGTTGGTGTGATTGATTTAAAAAAACAAAAACAACAAAACAAAACTTGGTGCGTCTAAAAAAATTACCCACACCAGAATATTTTATTGGGGTGGATTTGCCTACTTGCTGCTTATATAACTTAGACAAAACTAACTAACATTATTAATATGTTATTGATGTGCAATTGCGAACAAGCATAGGGTGTTCACATAAGTGCGCGTGTTGCTCTTAAGATAATAAAATAATTACAACAATTACCCATTCCACTACTGTCGCCTGATTGTCCCACAAGCTGAGAGCTCGATCGCGAGCGAGAATACAAAAACAAAACAATGGGCAATGACGCCTTGAGTCCCGCAAGCAAAGTGTCATAAAAAAAAAGGTTCGTACACTTGCACGAAGCGTTTGTTGTTGTTGTTGTTGTTGGGCCCGCACTGCTACTTTTTGTTGGTGTCATTGATTTTAAAAGAACAACAACAACATAACAAAACTTGGTGCGTCTAGAAAAGTTTCCCACACCAGAATATGTTTTGGGGGTGGATTCGCCTACTTGCTGCGTATATAACTTAGACAAAACGTAACACACTAACATTTATTGATATATTATTGATATACAATTTTGAATAAGCAAAGGGCGTTCACATAAGCGCGTGTGTTGCTCTTATGATAATCAGACAATTTGAAATCTCGCTCCGATCATGCGCCTTTGTTGTTGCTCATTTACGTTCACTCTCTATTTTATGTGCGCGCTTTGCATGTCAATCATAAAGTTTAATAACCCTAGCTCCTCCGCACACACACTAAATTAAAGCTAAAGGCAATATACAATTTACTTAACTACAGCCTCTTAGATATGTTTTGCATTGATTCAGTGCGTGTGAAGAAGGTAGCGATACTACGCTCTTTGTTTGACTTGCAGAGCGCGCGCTTAGATAAGAGAATTAGCCGAAATAGCCAACAACGAAGGCGCGATTTAAAAATAATTTGTCATGTAGCGCCGAACATGAAGAGCGATGCGCGAGCGAATCTGAAAACAAGTAAGAAGGTTTTAGTCGAGAAATCCCGACTAAAAGATACCCTGAACCCGTGTATTAAATGACTTGCAGAAGTGAGTTTTTCTTGACTTTAACTTTAATTTAAAATATCTCCAGTGTTTCTTAACCGATTTGGATCAAATTTTCATGGAAGTTATAAAGTTATCCATAGTTTAAACTCCTATTTTACATTTTCTAAATTCGCGATTTTTTCGTAATCGATTCCATATGTATATCGGAAACGAGAATAGTTATCGATAGTTTGAAATAAACTTGATCTGCCTGTGGATTAGGAGAAGTTATGATCCAAATTGGAAGTTTCTAGCATTTTTAGTCTTTGAGATTGACGCGCTTATACATACGGACGGACGGACGGACAGACTGACAGAAGGACATACGGTCATGGCTATATCGACTCGGCTGTTTATGCTGATCAAGAATATATATACTTTATATATGGGGTTGGAGATGCTTCTTTTTGACTTTTACACACTTTTACACAAAACAAATATACCCATTTCATGGTTTAGGGTATAAAAAAATTTTATATTTTACGCATCGATTGCTTTCTAATATTTTGTAGCCACAGTAAGATAACAGAGAGAAGAACAAAGAAGAAGAAATATGACTGTTTATGGTACTCACTGCAAGCAGCATGCTCAGCTGAGTGAATATATGCATGTCTGCATCACAAAGAGCGGCTTAAAGCTTGATCAGCGCGTGCGTCGCTCTTATGACTGCCGCTACATATAAAATAATTTGAATGCAATCATGCGTCTTTGTTGTTATTTACGCTCACTCTTTTGTTTATGCGCGCGCTCTGCATGTCAAACATAAATCTTAATATCCCTTTCTCCTCCGCACTCACTAAGCTAAGCTTGCCATAACTAAGAGGCTGCAGTTAAGGGAATGACATTGCCTAATTTGTACCACCTACACCTAGCTCTTAAGTACAAGCGTTGCATGTAAGATCTCGGTGTGTGTTGTGTAGAGGAATAACTGTAATACTCTTTCCCACTTTCTGTTTTTACATGCAATGGTTAGGGAATTGGTTATGCATTTTAGTTTATATTTATTTTGAAGATAGAAAGTTACGTTTCGTTTCAGTTCATTTTTAAATATAGTTTGTATTAAAGGATAACATCGAAAGCTACTTTTTGTATCAATGAGTTATTTATTTTTCTGATTTTCGTATTATTTATATGCAATTCATATAAAATACGTATTTTAATGATAAGTTATTAAAAATATTTAATTTAAAACATTAACGATCAACGTATTTTAATTTCTTTTGTGGTTTTTTAAACACAAGAATTTTTGCTGCCGATCCATGTGGAATGTCAAATGCTACCTTCATACCAAATTTGGTGACTCTAGCTAAAAGTTTGTATAAGGTGGGGAAAGGGGGGCGGAATGGATGGGCTAGGCTCCAAAACTTTGATGCAGATTGTTGGGGGTCGTTGCCAGCTATCTTCCTACCAAATTTGGTGGCTCTAGCTCCACTACTCTGGAATATACACGCATTCCCGTTTTTGACGAAGCGTTGGGGCAGATGGGGGTGGCTAGGGCGGTATTGGTGGGCGTGGCATCCAAACTTTTGATGCAGTTTTTGGGGGGTCATCATCATCTATCTTGGCACCAAATTTGATAACTCTAGCTAAAAAACTGTGGGAGATATAGGCTTTTCTGATTTCTAAATGCGGGGGGGGCTGGGGGCGGGATGGGTGGGCGTGGCTCCAAAACTTTGATGCAGTTCTTTTGGGGTCGTTACCAGCTATCTTCACGCATTCCCGTTTTTTACGAAGCGTTGGGGCATCTGGGGGCGGCTAGGGCGGTATTGGTGGGCGTGGCATCCAAACTTTTGGTGCAGTTTTTTGGGGGTCATCATCACCTATCTTGGCACCAAATTTGGTGGCTATAGCTCAAAAACTGAGGGAGATATATGCTGTTTTGACTTTAAAATTCGGGGGGGCTGGGGGCGGAATGGGGGGCGTGGCTCCAAAATTTTTGATGCAGTTTTTTGGGGGTAACTAGTAGCTATCTTCTTACCAAATTTGGTACTTCTAGCTGTAAGGATGTGCGAATTATGTGGATTTATCGGTTTTGAGTTATAGAATTTATCGATTTGCCAGCCCCCCAGTTATCGTAGAACCCCCATCTTGACACTTTAATTTACTATCCCATAGATAAAAAGAATTGGAAAGTTTCAAGTCTCTAGCTTGAAGGGTGTGGAAAAAACTTGCATACATACGGACGGACAGAAGGACAGAAGGACAGACGGACAGACGGACAGACACCATGACGGACATTGCACAAAACCAATATACTCTTTACCTTCGGTATCGAGTATAATAAGTCGATTTTAGACTTATTAATTGAAGCAACATTATACATAGTTGTCTTCTATTTTGCATATTATATAATAGTTATATAGACGCTGCTTAAGTGCATTTAAAAATCAAATAAAACTAAGCAGTCTGAATATTCTTTTAAAATAATATAAGTTGGCATATTCAATTTTATTGAACTATATACTTTGTATAGACGCTGTAACGTTGTTCAGTGAAGTCAATTTTTGACTTATTTTGAAGTATTTATTTATTTATAATACTTACTTTAAATTAAGTTGTTAATTTGTTTTGTTGTTTTTTTTTTTTTTAAACAAAAATATAAGTCGATTTTAGACTTAATAATTGAAGCGACATTATGTATAGTTGTCTTCTATTTTGCATATTATATAATAGTTATATAGACGCTGCTTAAGTGCATTTAAAAATCTAATAAAACTGAGCAGTCTGAATATTCTATTAAAATAATATAAGTTGGCATATTCAATTTTATTGAATTTTATACTTACCTATAGACACTGTAACGTTGTAACAATCGTTTTACAGTGAAGTCAATTGTCTCACAGCCAAATTAAAAGATGTCTATTGAAACCTTAGGTATAAGTGGTGTTTTGGTGCCGCATTCAGTTGTTCGCATATTTGGTGATGGAGCCTGCCTTTTTAGATCTATTTCCTACCTTTTATATGGTAGGCAAGGCTTCCATGGCACCATACGCCAACATATTGTAACCCATGTCGTTACCAACTGGGAAACTTTTGCTTGCTTCAGCATGAACATAAATGGAGAGTGTTATAGCTCTTCTGAACAATATGAGTGCACTATGTCAAATTCATATACTTATGGTGCTGCATGTGAGCTTCAAGCAGCAGCAGAAATTTATGCTGTAAATTTTCAAGTTTTTCTAAATGGAAACTTATATCTATCATTAGGAAATAATATGCATCCTGTGAAAAAATTGCGTTTTACCGGCGAATTAATGAATGGACATTTTGATGTTTATATTCCTTTAGAGGAAGTATTAACTCAAGATACCGATACGTCAAGTGAATGTATAACTGAAAATGTTAAAAATCCCGTTAATAGACGTAGTCGGTTCACCGACAAAACAACACAAACGGTACGAAAACATATAGTTGAAAAATATCTTGAAAAAAATAAGGGTAAGCACATAGAAGCATCAAAAAGATATCAGGTTAATAATCCAGAAGCTCATAAAGCTGCAAAGAGAAGACATCAGGCTGATAATCCTCAAGCTAATAGAGATGCAGTGAGACGACATCAGGCTAATAATCCTGATGCACGTCAAGAAAGGCGTTTGCGTGTATGGAGTGTTAAAGCCATGTCTGGCTTAAACTATGATTTTGAAATAGCTTACAAGTCAGATAAAATAACTCAACTTGGTAGTATGAATTTGATATGCAAATATTGTAATGCTTTAAAATGGAAAAATGAGCCTTTGGGTATTTGTTGCAAGGCAGGAAAAGTTAAACTTTCACAAAATGAAAGTTTGCCTGATCCACTTAAGAGCTTAATAATTGTTGGACATCCCAAGCATGATCATTTCATTGATCGTATAAGAAAGTATAACAGCTGCTTTCAAATGACTTCTTTTGGAAGTACAAAAACTATAAATGAAAGTTGGTCAACCTTCAAAGTCCAAGGACAAGTGTATCACTTAATTGGTAGTGTCCAACCTTTGCCAAATGAAGAAATGCAGTTTCTTAAAATTTATTTTGTCGGTGATGATGAAAAGGAAGCTCAACTACGTTGCAAAAATATTTCAAATGTTGATTGTAGCGTAGTAAAGGATCTTCAATGTATGTTTCATCAGCATAATCGTTATGTAACAGATCTAAAAATGGCTCTCAACAAAATACCAACAAGTACTAAAGACTACAAATTGATTATACATGCTGATCGAACACCCGCTGGTGCTCACAAAGGGCTTTACAATGCACCTCAATCAAGCGAAGTAGCTTTAGTTATTGTTGGTCAGCAATTTGAAAAGCGCGATATTATTATAGAAAGCCATAATAATAAATTACATCGTATAAGTGAGGTGCATCGATCATACGATGCCTTACAGTACCCTTTGCTATTTCCTTATGGCGAAGATGGCTATTCAGTGGATATACCACAATGGAATCCATTATTAAAAAAGGAGGAACAAAAAAAAAACGATATCTGCGTTAAGCTTTTACAGCTATAAAATAATGATTCGTCAATCTGAGATAAATCATTTAATTTATTGTCGTTCCTTTTTAGTCAGTTTTTGGTTGATATGTATGCTAAAATTGAAACAGAAAGGTTAAATTATATTCGCTACAATCAAGCGAAACTCAGAGCAGATAGCTATATACATCTACAAGATGCAATAGGTCAACAATATGTTGACGCAGCTCAACTTGGTCAGATGGTAATTTTACCATCTTCTTTTACAAGCTCTGCACGATATATGCATGAAAAGACTCAAGATGCTATGACATATGTTCGCCATTATGGGCGACCATATCTTTTCATAACATTCACCTGCAATCCACAATGGAATGACATCAAAAGTGTTTTGATACCGGGTCAAAAGCCACATGATCGTCACGATATTATAGCTCGAGTTTTTCATTTAAAAGTTAAAGCTTTAATGTCACTACTGATAAAAGGTTCTTTGTTTGGAAGCGTGCAATGTTTCATGTACTCTGTGGAATGGCAAAAGCGGGGCTTACCACATATTCATATTTTACTTTGGTTAGAAAATAAAATAAGACCAGATAAAATCGATAAGATTATCTGTGCCGAAATACCAAACGCAGATGAGGATCCTTTGTTATTTAACATTGTTAAGTCAAATATGATTCATGGTTCTTGCGGTGCATTTCATAATAAATCGCCATGCATGAAAAATGGAAAGTGTACCAAAAGGTTTCCTCGACAACTACTTAAAGAAACTGTGACTGGAAAAGATAGTTACCCTCTATATCGTAGAAGAGCGATAGAAGATGGAGGTAATGCAATTAATATAAATGGTAATTGCATAGATAATCGTTGGGTTGTGCCTTAAAACTGTGTACTTTTGAGAACATTTGAAGCTCACATAAATGTTGAGTATTGTAGTTCTGTAAAGTCTATTAAATACATCTGTAAATATGTTAATAAGGGCAGTGATCAAGCATCATTTACTCTTGAAGACCAACGTAATGAAATTAATATGTACAAAAGTGGCCGTTATATAAGTAGCTCAGAAGCGGTATGGAGAATCTTTGCATTTCCCATACATGAACGTTTTCCGGCTATTACACACTTAGCTGTTCATTTAGAAAATGGTCAACGAATATATTTTAACCCCAATAATCCGCAACAATTACTTGACAGATTAAGCATTACACCCAAAACCACTTTGCTAGCCTTCTTTGAGCTATGCACACGTGATGAGTTTGCAAGAACGCTTCTATATTGTGAAGTTCCATCGTATTTTACATGGAACAATAAAGAATTTCAAAGAAGAAAACGAGGGCATGATGTGCCAAATTTTCCTGGAGTTAAAAGAGATTCAGCTTTGGGAAGAGTTTACACTATTCATCCCAATAATACAGAATGTTTTTATTTAAGACTTTTACTACATTTTGTAAAAGGTCCAACTTCATTTTCAAATTTAAAAACCGTTAATGGTATAGCATACGCCTCAATTGGCGGGGAAAGCTTTAGGATTACTAGAAGATGATAAGCACTGGGATTCAACTATAGCCGAAGCTGTCATATGTCAAAATCCTTCAAAACTGAGGGAACTTTTTGCAATAATGTTAGTATTTTGTCAAATTTCAGATGCTCTTAAACTTTGGAATATTTATAAAGAGAGTTTCTCAGAAGATATTTTAAGAGTCTTTCATATTTCACGAGACAGAAATATTAATCAAAGTATTCTGAATAATGTATTTAATAAATATTTTTTGTACATTGAAGATATAGTACTGTCTATTGGTGGTCAAAACTTGACTAACTATGGACTTCCACTACCAATCAGATCCGAGGAAATTGTTCAAAATAATGAATATCATAGAGAAACAAATTATGAAAATTGCGATAATTTTGTTGTTATTAATGAGCTGCTCCTTACTGCTGAGCAAAAACAAGTATACGAAAAGATACTGCATAGCGTTGAAGCAGAAAAAGGAGAAATCTATTTTGTAGATGCACCTGGTGGAACAGGTAAAACGTTTCTTTTAAATTTATTATTGGCAAAGGTACGGCAAAGTAAAAACATTGCATTGGCCGTTGCTTCTTCCGGTATCGCAGCCACTTTACTAAATGGTGGTCGCACAGCGCATTCTACTCTAAAGATTCCATTTAATTTGTTTCATTTAGAAACACCACATTGCTCAATTTCAAAGCAATCTAATATGGCTGCTGTGCTCAAAGATTGCAAGCTTATTGTTTGGGATGAGTGTACTATGGCCAATAAGGTGCTTTTGAAGCTGTAGATCGATCTTTGAAAGACATTCGAGATAGTGAATACCTAATGGGTGGCATAACTGTTCTCTTAGCTGGTGATTTTCGACAAACTCTTCCAGTGATCCCCAGAGGAACATGAGCAGATGAAATAAATGCGTGCTTAAAGTATTCAATTTTGTGGCCCAAAATACAGAAAATTGCATTAACAAAAAATATGCGAGTGCACTTAAAAGGTGATAGCATAGCTGGTGAATTTGCAGAAATGCTTCTTCAAATAGGAACTGGATTATTTCCAACCCTAGATGGCAAAATAATTTTACCATCCACTTTGTGTCATGTTGTGAAAAGTATTGAAGAACTAACTCTCAAAATATTTCCGGATATTACAAATATCTCTCAAAAATCACTCGAATGGTTTTCAGAACGTGCTATTTTGACTGCGAGAAATGAAAATGCATTGGAAATAAACGAGTTTTTATTAAAATCATTTCAAAGTGAAGAAATGACATATAACTATTGATTCTGTAACTGAAATCGAAGATGCAGTTCATTACCCCTTCGAGTTTCTTAATTCATTAAATCCGGCTGGCCTGCCTCAACATAAATTAACTTTAAAGATTGGTTCACCTGTAATGTTGATTCGCAACTTGAAGCCGCCAAAACTGTACAGTGGTACAAGATTGCAAGTTAAAGTCCTTCATAAGAATGTTGTCGAAGCAATTATCTTTACTGGCAATGGTATAGGGGAAACGGTTTTTATACCGAGAATTCCATTAATACCTTCTGATTCTGAATTGCCAATTCAATTTAAAAGATTGCAATTTCCTTTAAAAGTTTGCTTTGCCTTAACAATTAATAAATCACAGGGACAAACTCTTAAATTAGCCGGACTAAACTTAAGACACGATTGTTTTTCTCATGGCCAATTTTATGTAGCCTGCTCAAGAGTCAGTTCACCAAAAAGTTTATTTGTATTAGCACCTGACGGAAAAACAACCAATATCGTTTATAAAAAAGCTCTTAAAAGTTGTTAATAATTGCAAATTAAATTCAATAAGTGGATAAGGCCTACTGGGGAAACCACAATAAAAAATGACCCGCCTGATTCTCTACCTCAATGGTGGCGTGGAAAAGAGAATATTAAATACTTTGCTTTAATGTTTTGTGAAATACTTTCTAATTTATTTATTTTGTATCTATCTTCTATTGCTAAAATTTATAAAAACTATCAACGCAGCGAAGTAAGCGGGCCACTTACTAGTATCATATATAATGCCAAAAGAGTATGGAGTCATAAAGATTCAGCTGGAAAAAAAACTGTCTGATCGTCAGCTCGCATTCACCACAGACATGTGGACCGATGACTATAATAAACGGTGTTTTTTAACTGTGACTGTTCATTTTATTTATAATTTTGAGCTTTTCGTTGCGGTGCTTGGAAATTGCGAGTTCACGGAAGATAAGAAGACCTCAGCGAATATACTTAAATTTTTCTTGGACATGCTGGATACATTTTCCCTTAAAGATAAAATACGATCCGACGTCATTGTCACGGATAATGACGCAAATGTCAAATCCGCTATCAAGAATTATAAGTAGATGGCATGTGCATGCCACAACATAAATTTAGTAATGAATGACTTATTTGAGAATGGTGACATCGTTCAAGTTTCAACTCCTATAGACGCATCAAAAAGTTTAGTTGCATATTTCAAACACTCTGAATTGAACAAAAAGTTATCAAAATCTTTTAAACAGCACGTAAAAACGCACTGGAATTCAATCTACATAATGTTTGACAGCATTTACACAGTTTTCAATTTTACTGACTAAAAGAAATCAATGTAGGTTAATAGCTAATATTGATTACAACTTGCTTGAAAATTTACTGCAGTTTTAAGTCTTTTCAAGGCCGTCAGCCGACTGGTGTGTAGGAGGAATCACGTGTAACTACGCTGGTAGTACACGCCGTATCTGCACGCACTGTCGGAAGTGCGACTTCACACTCCACGCGAGGGCTGGAAACAGACTCTTGTGTTGGCCATGTCTCGACCAAGGGTGCTGACTAATGGCAGTCGGGCTGAGAGAAGATAACTCTTTATAAGATTCCCCAATCCAAGGTGGAACAGCATATGCCGAGGGATTCATGGCCGAGGGGGTGCTCGGTCGCTAATATGCGGACTCTGGATACCTGTCCTCTTCCAGTTATAATTGTGGACTTCCCGCGGTACACGGGCTATGCTGCGGGTGACCTCCTTTCCCGTCTACTCGTGGGATTAGAATGAACACAACTTCTTCAAAGAATGAGTGCGATGCGAATCAGACAGCATCACCCCAGGCCTCAACCTCCACGGTAACGGCCACACGAGGCACTGCAGCTGATGTGCTGCCGGCGCCCACCCCCATATGCGAGGATGTTGGTCCCGCTGTGATTGAGGGCTCGGATAAGCCACCAACCATCACAGGACGGTTTGAAACTGCCACCTCTTCGTCATCGGAGCCGGTGACTCTAGGGGAACCTGAGGTGTTGGCCTCAGACTCCGAAGACGTCACTTTGGTACCGTCTGGCGACGCATCTGACTCAGCCTCTCTGGGGTTGGATCTGGCGGATGCAGACAATCGGATCCGGCGGCTGAAGCTGGTTGCCGAGGTCACCTTTGTTAAAATGACAAGCCGCGAAAAGAAGATGTTTAAGGCAGCTATCGCAAAAGGGCTCCCGAGAGCTGAGGCTCTTCAGGCTGCAAAAGCGACCCCTCCCGCTCAAGCCACGGCCAAGCGAGACCGGTCGTTTGATACGACCCCGGAGTCCAGCTTGTCTAAGAAGCCGAAATGTGCCCACGCAGAGTCGACAGCGCCATCATACAGTCTGATGGCGAGTGGTGTCAAGCTCGGCTTTATCTCGACTGACAGGGCGTTGACCTTAACAGCGGAGCAGATGGCTACGTTAAAGGCGGCGATCCTGAGGACGACTCTCTCCTCGGAGACGGGTGGTCTGAGGCCACGGTTCGAAGGATGTGTTCCGAGAACTGGGTGGCTGTTGCTCGTCTGCTATGACAATAATGCAGCTGAGTGGGTCAGGCGTAACTTAAGCCTCATCAAGGCAAATAGTTCGCTTGACGTGGAGCTGTTGGAGGAGGGCCAATTCCCCCGGGCGAGCTTTGTACGAGGCTACTTCGCCAACAGCTTAAAATTGCCAAACGAGGAAGTTCTTGCTTATGTTGGTAAGCAAAACGATCTCGACACCACCCGGTGGAGAGTTGTGCAGCGGACCACACAAGGTGAGATGCTGCACCTCGCCATAATGGTGGACCAGGCGTCGCTGCAGTCGCTTACCAAGTGTGGCGGCAAAATTTGGTACTGCTTTGGCAGAACCAGACTTATTCTGAAGACTTCCGCTCCGAAGGATAAGAGCAGTGACGCCCAACGAGCGGAATCCGCCCGCGAGGATGGTCCTTCAACAAGCGCAGCTGCTGGGCTCGCTAAGAAGGCCACCCCCGTCCCTGCACCAAGGCGCACACCAACAGCCAAGGGAGTCCCAGCTGGGGCCAAGGGCAAGGCTCAGCCACCCAAGGCTACGGCGTCGGCAGCCAAGATACCGATGTCGGTCAAAGCATCCAAGCTGCCAAAGAGGGAGAGAGGGGACAACTCTCGACGGGGCAAGCGCGGCAGCCTCGTCCAACGCTCCAGTAAAGAGCCATGAGAACCACGAGGGTTCTCCAGGCGAACCTGCACCACGCCAGAGGGGCGTCGGCCACCCTGTGCAGGACTTTCGCCGAGCAGAAGATCGATCTGGCCCCAGTCCAGGAGCCATGGTTGATCAGTGGCCAACTTAAAGGACTAAGCTGCGGCTCAAGTAAGTTGTTATATGACCGCAGTGGAGGTACTCCTCGCGCTGCTATTCTTTTCAATAGAAACGTGAAGCATTTCCCTCTAACTAACTTTATCTGCAGGTATCTGGTTGCAACAGCCATAGAGGTGGCCTTAGCGGAAGGTGTTCGGGAGGTGGTGGTGGCGGCCGCCTACTTTCCTGGAGACACGGACGTAGCTCCGCCAATGGAGGTCCAACAGCTCGTCAACTTCTGCCACGCAGCCGGGATACATCTGGTTATCGGCTGCGACGCAAATGCGCATCACACCATATGGGGTAGCAGTGATGTCAATAAACGGGTCGAGTGCCTACTTTCATAAACGCCATCCGGGAGGAGGTCTTGAATCTCACCCTGGCTAGCAGTTTCTTATTCGATTGTATAAAAAACTGGAGGGCTACCGATGAGGCCACGTTATCAGACCACCAGCACATCCAGTTTTATCTACCTAGCCAAACGGAACTCAATAACTCGATATACAATCGGAAGAAAACTAATTGGAATATGTTCACAGCCTCTGTGGCTATGAAAGCTGATCAACTCATCACCAACTTTGCATCTGTGAGTGACATAGAGATGGCTGCTGACCAGCTTCATGATGTGCTAATCACTTCCTTCCAGGACAGCACAGTTCTAAAGCGTCACCGGGTGAAACGCGAGGTTCCCTGGTGGAGCGATTGACTTGCAGGTCAAAGACAGGAATTTCGCAGGCTTTTCAATAGAGCCAAAGCGAATCGGGACTCCTGGGACACTTATAGGAGTGCCCTCACGGAGTATAATAAGAATATTAGAAGGGCTAAGCGGGAGAACTGGCGCAACTACTGCGAAAGTGTGCAGGCACTACCAAAAGCAGCTAGACTGCAAAAGGTCTTCGCTAAGGGCTCGACTAATGGGGTGGGGCTTCTTAAAAGAATAGATGGTTCTTTCACACAAGACCGAAAGGAAACGCTAGAGCTTTTGCCTCAGGTGCATTTCCCAGAATGTCGGTTTAACACACACAGTGAACCAGATGGGTTTACTACTCCACCGATCAGGCGTGATCACAGTCTGTCCGGTATTATCTTCGATCCTGACAAGGTCAGGTGGGCAGTCAAATCTTTTAGTCCTTATAAAGCCCCGGTGGGCGATCAGATTTTTCCAGCCTTGCTACAACATAGCATTGAAATAATTATCACACCACTTGTCGGTCTGCTTAGAGCCAGCTTTGCATGGGGATATATACCACAATCTTGGAGGAGAGTCAACGTGGTATTTATTCCTAAACAAGGCAACCGGGCTCTAGATCAACCCAAATCATACAGACCGATTAGTCTTTCGTCTTTCATTCTCAAGACTGCGGAGCGGCTTGTGGACTTGCACGTGAGGTGCACTCTCCAGGACAACAAGCCGCTACACAAAACACAATTTGCCTACATAAAAGGCGGATCGACGGAGGTCGCTCTTCACCATTTAGTCCGCAAAATCGAAAAATCTTTCAAATCAAAGGAAATTGCTTTGTGCTCCTTCCTGGACGTGGAAGGCGCTTTCGACAACACTGGCTATCAGTCAATCTCCAGAGCTCTATCTCATAGGAACATTGACGCAGCTTCCGTAGCCTGGATAGAAGCTATGCTACGTCAACAAGAAATCTCATCCACGTTAGACGCAACGACGGTCCGTATTAACGCGGTCAGAGGGTGTCCACAAGGTGGAGTGTTGTCTCCCTTGTTATGGTCACTCGTTGTAAGCGAACTTCTAGAAAAACTACACAGCCAGGGAATCGATGTCATTGGGTATGCAGATGACTTGGCCATCGTAGTCACAGGGAAGTTCGGCTACACTGTCACCGAACTGATGCAAAGGGCACTCAATTTGGTTCTCGATTGGTGCATAAACGTAGGTCTCAACATTAATCCGCACAAGGCGGTTGTTGTACCTTTCACCAAACGGTACACCAATGACATGTGCCTCCTCGTCATTGGGGGGACTCCCGTAGAGCTCTCCGGTGAGGTCAAATATCTGGGAGTTGTTCTAGATAAGCGACTTAACTGGAACTCGCACCTAAATAAATCGATTACCAAGGCTTCACATGCTTTGTGGGCATGTCGTAGACTGTATGGTAAAACGTGGGGCCTTGACTCTAAATCCATCCTGTGGCTTTACTGCATGATGGTCAGGCCTATTGTGACCTATGCCGCTCTTGTGTGGTGGCCCAAGGTGCAGCAGATCACGGCCATTCAGAAGTGTATCAAGCTGCAAAGGCTTGTGTGCGTATCTCTTTCGAGAGCTTTACGCACATGCCCAACTGCGGCTATGGAGAAAATTATTGGATTGACTCCGCTACACATTCACATACAAGAGAGAGCCGCTAAAAGCCTTCTTAGAATCAAACTCATATCTGGGTTACTGACTAATGATGCTGGTCATGTCAGTATTTTAAATAATGTTTCTGGTTTATAGATCTGCAGTCGGACAGACCTCATGACCACGAAGCTCTACTTTGGGGCGAAATTGAGGACTCTCATCCCAGACCGTAGGGCATGGGATAA
Organism: Scaptomyza flava; assembly: GCA_030179655.1. Classification (NCBI taxonomy): domain Eukaryota; kingdom Metazoa; phylum Arthropoda; class Insecta; order Diptera; family Drosophilidae; genus Scaptomyza; species Scaptomyza flava. The sequence goes on along the minus strand of JARNME010000012.1, from coordinate 38,035,746 downwards.
TGGCAACCCTTGTAGTGAACCCAGGGGCCTGCAGTGGTTCACTGATGGGTCCAAAACTGATCAAGGGGTGGGTGCGGGGATCTTTGGACCTAACACCTGAGTCTCGATTGCACTAGGCAAATGGCCAAGTGTCTTTCAATCAGAGATTCATGCCATAGAGGCCTGCTCTAAACTCATCCTGGACAAGAGGATGAGAGAAGCTAATATATACATCTTTTCAGATAGTCAAGCGGCGATCAAGGCTTTATCCTCTTGGAGGATATGCTCCAAACTCGTCGCAGATTGCTGGGCCAGCCTCCAGCAACTCTCCACCGGGAACCGGGTAACTTTGTGTTGGGTTCCTGGTCATGCCGGAATTCCCGGTAACGAAAACGCAGACGAGCTGGCAAGAGCCGGCCCAGCGACTCCTATAATTGGCCCGGAGCCTTTTTGTGGCTTAAGGGTGGGCTGCTTCCAAAGATATGGTTGGAAGATGGGTTAAAGGAGCGAAATCCAGATATTGGATATCCAGTCAAGGATGTCGCCAAGCTAAAGAGCTGATACATCCGCTAATAGGCAGGAACACTGTTGGGTGTTCCAGGATGGACCTAAGACTATTGGTAGCCTACCTCACCGGCCACCATGTCTTAAAATACCATCTTCATAAAATGCGTCTGTCCCCGGAAACGGAGTGTAGGCTCTGTAAAGAAGACGACGAGACGACCAAGCACATTCTTTGTGAATGTCCAGCCATTACTTTGTCTAGAAGGAGGCACCTGCATAGTGAGTTCTTGACAGCTATGCAGATCAGGAAAGCCTCGACGGGAGACCTACTAGCCTAGGGAGGTTGAGCAGCTCCTGTCTCAGTAGGGAGTCACATAGGCACAAAAGATCATTTTGGTCGCAGTGCCTCAATCTCTGTCGGGAGATCTCCCCAATATTATTATTATTATTATTATAAGTCTTTTCAAAGATTGCTCTGAATGAATGAGCTGCGAAACTGAACCAGTTATAGCGGAATATGTGCTGTGGTATAAAAAACTGTTAAAATTATGTAATGCGGAATTTATTGATTCATGTGTTATGAGTGAGATTAAACGAAAAACAATCTAAGCTACACAAAGTAGTTTAGTTCCAAATACCGTCAATTAAATCGATCTTTTTCTGAATCCCCGTGAGTCAAGTGATTTTTTCAAAATGCAGGCATGCGTGAGCGTAAATCACGCGCCTTTTAAATTGGGTGAGTGTGCGTGACGTGAGCGAAAAATTACTCACGCGCCCATCTCTAGTTTGTAGATTATTTAACAAACTAGTTACATTACGAGACGCGGTTTTTTCTTGCAAAATAGCAAATAGAATTTGTGTGGTGGCTTCAAGTGTAATACGACAATTAAAAACAAGTGGAAACGTTGCAGTCGGACGCAACCGACTGCGATATACTCGATACCAGTATTAAAAATTTTGATGCCCATCCATGTGGGATGTCAATTGCTTCATACCAAATTTGGTGACTCTAGCTCGAAGTTTGTATAAAGTGGGGAAAGGGGGGCTGGGGGCGGTATGGGTGGAATTGCATCCAAATTTTTGATGCAGATCATTTTGGAATGTCAATTGCTATCTGCATAACACATTTGGTGACTCTAGCTCAAAGTTTGTAAAAGTGGGGAAAGGGGGGCTGGGGGCGGTATGGTTGGGCGTGGCATCCAAATTTTTGCTGCAGATCCTTGTGGAATGTCAAATGCTAACTTCATACCAAATTTGGTGACTCTAGCTCAAAGTTTGTATAAAGTGGGGTGAGGGGGGCTATGGGGCTGGGGGCGGTATGGTTCGGCGTGGCATCAAAATTTTTTCTGCAGATCCTTGTGGAATGTCAAATGCTACCTTCATACCAAATTTGGTGACTCTAGCTCAAAGTTTGTATAAACTTTGATGCAGATTGTTGGGGGTCGTTGCTAGCTATCTTCCTACCAAATTTGGTGGCTCTAGCTCCACTACTCTGGAATATACACGCATTCCCGTTTTTGACGAAGCGTTGGGGCAGATGGGGGTGGCTATGGCGGTATTGGTGGGCGTGGCATCCAAACTTTTGATGCAGTTTTTGGGGGGTCATCATCATCTATCTTGGCACCAAATTTGGTGACTCTAGCTAAAAAACTGTGGGAGATATAGGCTTTCTGATTTCTGAATGCGGGGGGGCTGGGGGCGGGATGGGTGGGCGTGGCTCCAAAACTTTGATGCAGTTCTTTTGGGGTCTTTACCAGCTATCTTCCTACCAAATTTGGTGGCTCTAGCTCCACTACTCTGGAAAATACACGCATTCCCGTTTTTTACGAAGCGTTGGGGCATCTGGGGGCGGCTAGGGCAGTATTGGTGGGCGTGGCATCCAAACTTTTGGTGCAGTTTTTGGGGGGTCATCATCAGCTAAATTGGCACAAAATTTGGTGGCTCTAGCTCAAAAACTGTGGGAGATATAGGCTTTTTTGACTTTAAAATGGGGGGGGGGGGCTGGGGGGGGAATGGGGGGCGTGGCTCCAAAATTTTTGATGCAGTTTTTTGGGGGTTGCTAGTAGCTATCTTCTTACCAAATTTGGTAGTTCTAGCTGTAAGGGTGTGTGAAATATGCGGACTTATCGTTTTTAAGTTATCCAATTTATCGATTTGCCAGCCCCCTAGTCATCATAGAACCCCTATCTTGACACTTTAACTTACTATCCCATAGATAAAGAGAATTGGAAAGTTTCAAGTCTCTAGCTTGAAGGGTGTGGAAAAAACTTGCACACATACGGACGGACAGACGGACAGACGGACAGACACCATGACGGACATTGCACAAAACCAATATACTCTTTACCTTCAGTATCGAGTATAATTAGCTTAGCCTAATGCACTAACGTGAGCCACAGACGGCCACAGCACCACCAATTCGCCGTCGGCAGATTGCCGACCGGCTTGCAAACTAACAGGAAGCGACTTCATATATTCTCTTAAACTAACTTAAGCTATGTTAACAACTAGCAATATAATTATTCTGTTCCAACATTCCGACCCCGTTGACGAGCTCCGGTCTTCAACATCCATCTAAGGGAAGTGGTGGCAGCCTGTGTACCGGTCGTTTAATGACGCAGGCCGGAGTCCTAATTTCGGTCACCCGCACCTTGCCTCGTTTACGATTGCGCGTGTCATGTGCCCCCCAGGCTGAGAAGATAGTCCTTGGACCACTTGCGCCAGAAATGCAGGTTGAGCTCCAACAACTGTTGCCACCGCTTAAAGAATGCGGGTACGCGCTTTTTGTTGGGCTCCTCGGGCATGAATCCCGAGTGCCCTGGGTTTACTGCTTCCCCTTCGTAGGGATCGCTGGTGTTTGCCACGAGTGGCCTGGAATCGAGCAACGCCTCGACATCCACCAGATGCGTGCTCAACTCGTCCTTGCTTGGCGTCGCCTGCTCCTCGCAACAGCCTGTGTTTGGCAGCTTTCACTGCTGCCACCTAAGCCCGCCGAAGTGCGGTGCCCTCGGAGGGATAAACCTCCATTGCACCGCTCACTGAGCTGCGTACTCCTGCAGCTTCTCCTCGCTCTGGTAGAACGCTGCTTGCAGCTCCCTCAGCACGTTACTCGCTCCGACAAAATTTGTCGCGTTGTCGCTGTATATCGTCTCCGGCAGCCTTTGTCTCCCAATGAACCTTTTGAAAACATTTAAAAAGGCATCAGTGGAAAGATCTGTTACCAGTTCTAAGTGGACTGCCTCTGAGAAGAAACAAACAAAAACGGCAACGTACATTTTTACGGGTGGTCTACCTCTAATCCTATAGCTCACAT
>JARNME010000012.1:37946930-38031939 GCA_030179655.1 Scaptomyza flava | reverse complement strand
CACAGAAATCTACACCAGATACTTGAATGGCCAACCTTCACGGAGGTGATCTGCTGGCAGATTTCACATGATTTGCCCCAATAATTTGGCTCATAGCGAAAACAGTGTACGCAACTTCTAACAGTTGCAGTACATGCGCTAGGGGCATTGACCACCCAAACTTGCTGCCTTAATAATCCAACAAGAACCTTGGCACCAGAATGGTAGTGCCTAAGTGCATAACATGATAAAAGCCTAAAGAATTCAGAGCTCTTTGGTAACAACAAAGGGAACTTAGCGTCGTACGAAATATGAATATGTAGCAACGTCCTCCTACTCGAATTAATTCACATTTAATGCCATGCTCCACAGTCTCGTGAATAAATGGATTTATGATTGCAGCATTGGAACTCACTGCCGTGTGTTGTGCTTTGGACGACAGCGATCAGCTTCAAGAATCCAGTTTTTCTTTCTGAAGCAAATACAGCGAGCGAATCGCTTCTAAATTGCTTGAAACAAAATCGAAGCACATAAGCATTATACGGACCAGCTTAGAAAACCTTGACTGACGGCTTATCAGTTGCAAAATGCAATTAGAGTCAGCGTCAGATACCCCCAGTGCACACACAACTGCACTTTTTTATCCTCAGAAGTTTTAACTTCTGACGCTATCTCAAACTGATGCAGTTGAGGCCATCGATCCTTTTCTGCCATTAAAAAACTTGGTCCATTGAACCACAAGGAACTCACAATTTCGTTAATATCCGTTCCTCGTGAAACTAAGTCTGGGGGATTAGAATCCGTTGGAACGTGACGCCACTTTACTCCAGTTGACAACTCTTGGGTTTCTGCAACTCGATTCGCGACAAATGTACCCAACGTACCCGAATCATGCTCTAACCAATATAGTGTGACCTGCGAGTCTGACCAGAAATTCACGCTTTCTATCGTGAATTGGTCATCGTGATCGACCTTGTTGCCAAAGTTTGGCCAGCAAAAGTGCTGCACAAAGCTCTAACCGGGGTATTGTCTTTACACTAAGTGGAGCTACCCTAGATTTTGCCGTGAGCAAAGAAACGCCAACGCCTTCATTGTTGACTGTTCGCACGTAAATGCAACAACCATAAGCTTGACTGGAGGCGTCAGCAAAGCCGTGGACTTGAATACTTTGGTACAAAGACAGACCACACGTACCGAGGGATCGAAATTTTGTGCAAATCACGCAAAGTCGTGCTAAACTTGTTCCACGCAGTGTGTAGATTCATAGGGATTGCCTCATCCCAATCTACCTTGAGCCTCCATAAATCCTGCAACAACATTTTTGCCTTAGTGACAATCGGACACAATAATCCAAGAGGGTCAAACAAACGAGAGGCTATAGACAAGATGTTACGTTTGGTTGGTTTAAGGGAGGCAAAACTATTTACGTCAAGATGATATTTAAAGACATCCTCTTGAGGTGCCCAACGCATTCCAAGCGTCTTAACCGAGCTTTGCTCATCAATTTTTATACAAATTTCTCCACTGGCGTTCCTGTCACCAGACCGATTCTGGCAATTGGAAGCCCACTTGGCAAGTGGAAATCCTCCTTCGGACAATATGTCACTAACCTGGCTGCAAATGGTGTCCAGTTCTTTTAAAACTGTCTGCACCTGCCAGCATATCGTCGACATAAAAACAATTTTTAATCACTTTCGCACCAATGGGATGTGATTGTGCGTATATATTTGCCAATTCGAATAAACAACGTACAGCCAGAAAGGGTGCTGACGCTGTACCATATGTAACAGTATTCAACCTGTATGCCTGTAGACCTTGCGATGTATTTTCTCTCCACAAGACCAGTTGAAAGTTTCTGTCTTGCTCAGAAACATTTATCTGCCTATACATTTTTGAAATATCGGCGGTTACGGCATATTTGTTCAACCGAAAGTTGACCAACGTTGAATACAACTCTCTCTGAATCTTTGGCCCCACCATAAGTGTTTCGTTGAGCGAAACTGCTGTTGATGTTTTGCTAGACGCGTCAAAAACAACTCGAGGTTGGTTGAGGTACTTTCAGGTCGCAGAACGCATTGATGAAGAATGTAGTAATGCTGTTCTGGAGGAGCAGGCTTCAGAATGGACATATGTCCCAAATCCAAATACTCTTTCATGAAGTCATGATACATATTTTTGAAAGTTTCATCCCTTGACAGTTTGCGCTCAAGTTGCAAAAAACGCCTTTCAGCAGTTTGAAAGGACAGGCCAAGAACCTTGGGATCGGTCTTAAATGGAAGATTAACTTGAAAGCGACCGGTAGTTAACCGTTGCACAGTTTTTGTGAAGTACAATTCACAGGCCTGCTGTTCAGCTGTTTGTCGGACAGCCTTCGACTCGATTGGACATTGATCCAATTCCCAAAAGCGATTAACTAAAGAGTCGAGAGAACAGATTGAAACTTGAGCTACTGCACTTTTACTATGCTGTTGCCGAGGCACTAGTCCAGTATATTGCCCGCTACAATCCAGCCGAGCAATGTTTTTTGCATGATGGGCAGCTCGGAATGTAGTTTTATTTGCCCAACGCACAATAATCCATAAAACAATTCCGCTCCCAATAGCACATCTACCTTCGCTGGCTTATAGAATTCGGGACCTGCCAACTTAATATTTTTTGGAATTTTTCAATTCAATATGGATAGAGCCTGTCCAGGCTGAGATGTGGACATCGATTTCAGTACCCAGCACTCAGCGGAAAACGTGTGGGAATTCAAACGAGATTGAACTGATGCACAAACCTTATTGTTGCTATTAGTGGTTGCCCCACCTACCATTGAGATGGCAAGGGAAGTTGGCTTGCGTTTAAGCCGTAGCCTCTGGGCCATGCTCTCAGACATCAAATTTATCTGCGAGCCACTGTCCAGCAACACTCGTGCTGGATGCAACTGTCCGAATCTATCTTTTATATTTACCACGGCGGTAGCAAGAACGACTTGATCTGCATTACGCATGTGACCAACGCATGCCTCTGAAGTTGAGGCTTGAAGTGCAGCTGCCTCCTTTTGTACTGGTGTGATACCTATGAAGCAAAGAGTGATGAGGCTTTGAACACACACGACACTTCGACGCCTTGCAGTTCGAAACTATGTGTCCCACGGTTAAACAGTTCAGACACATCTTTTGAGTTTTGACGTACTCAAATCTTTGCATCACAGAAATAGCACTGAATGACAAGAATATATATTGTGATCTGCAGACTTGCAATAAGTGCATGCAGACGACGACTTATGCGCTGAGCTAGCACATGCAAATGAAGATTTTTGTTGAGGCTTTCTCACTTCATTGCGCACTTTTGACTTGTCACGAGTGGACTCCTCTGCTGTCTAGTATTGATACCTCCTATTCAACTGTTTAGCACAATCTTCCCTAGATGGCAGCTTATCATAATCAAGCTGCTCCTCAAAACGAGATTTGGTCATACGGTCTACCTTAGCCATGACCATATGAATAATCATTGCATTAGCAATGTCTTTGTCGTCACCCAAAGACGACAGCGATGCATATATAGCAGACACTGTATCTATTATCGATCTTAAACTCGACGCAGATGGTTTGGTCATGCTTGGCAAATCAAACAATTGAGAAACTGTATCAAAAAATATAAGGCATTTATTGTCGAAAATCACTTGAAGCCACCACATTAAACTCGTTGTCAATTTAAAGAAATAACCGCGTCTCAATTTTTGTAATTTGTACAAATTTAAATTTAAAAATTATTAGATTTTTCATTTCTTCAATTCTAATACATTGATGATCTCATTAAAGCTTGTCAAGACAAATTGGATTTGATCAGCATTTCAGCTGACATATCAAGGTCGTTTGAATGCGTTGACAAAGGGCCACTGGAGCTGTTTCTTGGCATGGAGATTCAACGTGAAGGCGAAATGGGTCAACTCACCTTGGGTCATGCGCAATATATCAAGGAGCTATTGCGAAGGTACGGCATGGAAAATTGAAGACCAGTAACTACGCCGTTAGATGCTGGGTACCAAGTGGCTTGTTATGACAGCCAATGCGAGAAGGTATATCGACAGCGTACCAGACACAAGTCGGAGAGCTAATGTGGTTGGCTCTGACAACGAGACTGGATATTTTGCACTCGGTTGCAAAATTGGCACAGTGGAACATGGAGACTCATCGGGAGCATCTGGCAGGCGTGAAGCATGTCCTGCGATATTTGAGCTGTACACCGGAGCTGAAGCTACACTATGAAAAGTGCGGAAAGCCTTTCGAGGGCTTTGTAGATGCAGATTGGGCTGGTGATCATATTGATTGCAAATCGTACATTGGCTATGTATATTTTCTCGCTGGTGGTCCGATATCTTGGAAATCGGAAAAAAACAACGCAGCGCGGCACTCAGCAGCACGGAGGCTGAGTATATGGTATTATCGACGGCATGCAAGGAGGCCATCGTAATGCGCAGACTAATCATCGAGATTGGCTGCGGCACTGGGGACACCCCGACAGTGTTATATGGAGATAACCTGAGTGCAGAGCAACTGGCTAAGAATCCTGTGCATCATGCAAGGATCAAGCATATTGATATACGATATCATTTTGTACGCCAGATTGTGACAGAGGGTCAATTCGTTTTGAAGTATGATTATACAGACGGAATGATAGCGGACGTGTTTACTAAGAATTTGGCAAAGAAGATACATACGGAATTTATGAACATGTTAAATTTGTTTTAATTTTGTAAGCATGTTTGCATTGAGGAAGGGTATTGAAAGTATCGATTTCATATACAATGCAACCATGTACTATGTAATGTATTAACAGTCTCTGTTATGAATATGTACGCACTGTTATGCTAACATTAGTACAGTCAGTCGTGAATAAACTTTAATCGCATATAGAACGTCTGATTGACTTTTTTACTAGCGCTTTTTCTTTATGGGGCATTCCCTGTCGCTGGAAATATTCCCAACAGCAACTAACATACAGTTATGCAGCGATGCGCACCAATTCCTAAAGATTATTCAGTAGTTCACTTGTCGAAGATACGGACAAAGCAATAATAACAAAAATCTCGAAGAGCAGACCCAGAAGAAATGTAAGAACACACATGCACACAAATACTTAAAAATTTTTACAGTTCTGGTAGCCGCTGAGAGCAAGGGCAAATGAAACAAAACGATCTGCACATGCTATACGATTTCGCGATCACGCACACTTATGGCACTATTGGTTTTTGAGAGTAGAACCTGAGACGAAAAAGCTCTTCTTACCAGTCTTTAGATGATTTAAAATTCTTTGCCATATGGGACAGGAGCCGGATTAGCCAGATTGCAGTATATGTACAGTTGTATGCAATTTTTTTTTTGTAATATTTCATGATTTTTGTTGCTGTACGCTCTCTCAAGACATACTAGGTGGCGGGTATAAAAATTGGCTTGTGATATCGCTGAGCAAACAACAAATAAACATTAAGGCTGACGTCAGAGTGCGCGCGTGAAGCGATAAGCAAGCGAGAAGATGGCAGAGTGAGAGCTTTACGAGAAGCGAGCTACATTGCTCACTTTTAGTTATTAATGTGAACGTGATGGATTCGGACGAGGATTTTTTGGTTTGTTTCGAATATTGTAAGTTACTATCGATACCTAACAATGAGTATGTACTCATTGTAACCTAACATAAAACCCAATTTACATTGGCGCGAGACGCGAGGCGATACTTGCGTTCGAATTCGATTGCGTAGACACGCGCTGCAAAATATCTATCTATTACATAGACGCGACACTTCGGGCGTGCTTTTGTTTATTTTTGTTTAAATTTGCAATCCTGTTCAATAAAACATGGCAGCCCTGTTCACCATAACATGGCAACACTTCCCAAAAAATCAAACAGTAAAAATTCATTTGTGCTATGTCTTCAATTAAAAAAACAATAATTTGTTCTGCTATAGGCTCGCAATTTATTTTTGGCATTGTGCTACAAAAAATATTTCACATTAACTGCAGCTGATCAGCTGCTTTGGTAAAGCGTGATCAGCTGCTTTTCACGCTTCACCAACGCAAGGTTTTTTCATATTTTCGAAATTGAAAGCGAGAGACGCGCGATATCTAGCGCCATTGTAAACAAACACATTGAGGGCCAGTTTCTCAATGTCTGGTTAAAGTAAGAATTAGCTAACGACCAGATAAATTTAACGCTCTCGTTAAGCCAATTTGGTTTTCTCAATGTATAGTTAAGTTAAATCGATATGATCCTATCGCATTGATGGTGCTGCCACCCTTTTCGAGCAAAACAGCTGTTTTTGTTTGGTATTTTTTGTTTTGTGACTGCCAAATTCTCTTTCAACTCAAAAATAACAATTAAAAAAATGGAAATAAGTAAACAAACAAGTTTAATGAGCTCAGTTGAGAAAAAAAGCGATGCGAGTGATGCGATGCCATTTTGCTTGAATAATAAAATGTAAACAATGCAAGTGTCAGCCACAGTCAGCTGTTTGCCTAACGATGATTTCATCGATATTTATATCGGCACTTAACGAGAGAACAAATTTTAGCCGGCACTCAGGCCTCATGTTAGTTTTAATCACGAACAACGCAAACCAGACATTGAGAAACTCAATTTTGACTAACCATCAGTTAGTTAAGCTAACCATCTGTTAGATTAGCCAACCAGACATTGAGAAACTGGCCACGACTCTCATGAAATGAAATTGTTTGCGACACTCGCTTTCGAACATCGCCTCGCGGCCTCGCGCCTATATAAATAGGACTTAAGTCTGTAGAAAGTCGACAGTTCGTAGTCTGTTAGCAACATGAGCGGTCGATCGTTGATATATATATATACATATGTACCTTAATAAAGAGCTCGAACTTAAACGAAATATCTGACGTCTACAATATGTTTTCCATTTCTGTCCAATTTTTGCCACTAAAATTCTATTGTAATAGTTTTTGCTTTTTTGGTCCCATAGCGGTGGGCGTAAAAAGACTTAATCAATTAAATTATATACTTTTAACTCCACTTCGTTCTGGTGTTCTCTCACAAATGACAAAAAATTACCGTATGAGCTTTCAAAACCGCGTGATTTGAAAATAAACGGTAAATTAAGAACAGAATGCAACAAAAAAAAAAAACGTTGGTTGTCTGTAAAGTCGATTTACTGACGATAGTTGAACGTGACAACGTCTTAAGAAAATCTAGTTTTTAAAAAGCCCGCCTCAATGTGTTTGATATAGGAGAAAATGTTCCCTTTGACGGATGGCTGGTCCAACCTGTCATTTCAGACACTTAATTTTGTCAATTATAGCATAACCTACAATCGCTACACTAGCGGACCGATGCTATTCATTTTAATGATGAAAGCACGAATATTCGACAATATATCACCTTATACATAATTAATATCAAAAGAATCATTACCTTTATCGCTGTAATTCTCGTTGCTATAAATAATTGACACCACATTTGCTTTTCACTGCACTTGATACTTGATCAAAACATGTAAACGTACTAGCATTTTGAATGTACAATCTAGTGTTTTTCCAGTCACCAGTAAACATTTATGAACTACTTTTTTCTTGTGTTATATATTGGTCGGCATTTGTGACTGATTTTGATTGGTCGTATACTGCAGCAGCTTTCAATAATTTTTGAGTCGTTTTTCAAATCAAAAGCGAGTATTTTTCGAGTCGTATTTTTTGAAAGCTGGTCAAAAATATTTGTTGTTTTTTGAGCCTTTATGTATCATAATTGTTTTAATGTTAATTTTAATGTTAACAATTCATGTTAATGTAACTGCTTATTATAGATTACGCAATTTAAACTTACCTTTTATTTTTACCCAACGAGGGTTTGAACCGGGGACTTTCGTTTTTGCGGCGGCTTAGGCAGCTCGACCATCAGGCGTCATTGACTAGCATAGCCTAATTGCCCATTAGTTATATATATGATATAAAGCATATTTTACTCACCTTGAAGCATTTAATCATATTTTGAGCATGCAAGCAAGTCGCTTTTGAGTTGCCAAGCTGTTCAAAGTAATCGTTTTTACTGACGTCACGACAAAGTAAGCTTTTTTCAATAGCCGGCATGCTCAATTTTTGATTGCTTCAAATTTTAGGCGATTCATCATATATAAAGCATACATGCTCGTCGTTTTGGAGTAGGGCTTTAATCGCAATAGCGATTAATCGTTTTTAAGTCATCAAAATGACTCAAATTGAACTAGTTATTGGGTTTCTGATCAAAACAATCATCAAATTGCTTGCAGGGATATGTTGGTCTTTTAGTGTGTGCGTGTGTGTGTGAATCAAAACATAGTTGGACTTGACGAATGATGAATGATGAATTTGGATACCCTAACCAGCTTATTTTCGATATTAATAAATTAATTATTTAATATTATTAAATTATTTAGTAGTTTCCAAACTTATAAATATCAAAATATGCAACTATTTCAAATATATTATGGAACTACATATCCACAATAGCACTTATATATTAATAGGGTGTTCAACATCATCATTCTTGTTGTTAAACAGCAGAGCTGTGTGGCTCGACTGTCCGCTTTTTTGCCACTGCACCAATACTCATTTGCAGGCAGAGATATTGTTGTACAACAACAACATATATTTTTCAATATAAGAACAAAACACTTGCACCAATACACTCTCATATAGCTCACACCAAAAGCGTATTGCTCTGCAAGCATTTGCACCAATACACTCTCATAGAGCTCACACCACGCTCTCGCTTGCACTTCAGAGCGAGGTAACGACACATACGTCATGTCAGAAAGAGGTAACGACACATGAGCGAGGTAACGGCAATGAGTCATGTTTTTTCGTGCGTGCAGCCGGCTCTATCGATTTTTAAGACGTTGTCACGTCAAAAGTTCAGGCTGCACGCTTAACTTGATAAAATATATACTTCGGGCGTGTTTAAATTTAAACTTCTCAAAAATAATAAGAGGGGAATTAATTTTACTTTTAACATAAGCTGAAACATCATCCGATGTAGTATCGGATGCCAGCCTGAACACAAATATAAATTAATTAAATGGCACATCAACAAGAGGCTTGAAAAGGCCCACAGAAATCTACACCAGATACCTTGAATGGCCAACCTTCACGGAGGTGATCTGCTGGCAGATTTCACATGATTTGCCCCAATAATTTTGGCTCATAGCGAAAACAGTGTACGCAACTTCTAACAGTTGCAGTACATGCGCTACGGGCATTGACCACCCAAACTTGCTGCCTTAATAATCCAACAAGAACCTTGGCACCAGAATGGTAGTGCCTAAGTGCATATACATGATAAAAAGCCTAAAGAATTCAGAGCTCTTTGGTAACAACAAAGGGAACTTAGCGTCGTACGAAATATGAATATGTAGCAAACGTCCTCCTACTCGAATTAATTCACATTTAATGCCATGCTCCACAGTCTCGTGAATAAATGGATTTAATGATTGCAGCATTGGAACTCACTGCCGTGTGTTGTGCTTTGGACGACAGCGATCAGCTTCAAGAATCCAGTTTTTCTTTCTGAAGCAAATACAGCGAGCGAATCGCTTCTAAATTGCTTGAAACAAAATCGAAGCACATAAGCCATTATACGGACCAGCTTAGAAAATCTTGACTGACGGCTTATTAGTTGCAAAATGCAATTAGATTCAGCGTCTGATACCCCCAGTGCACACACAACTGCACTTTTCTTATCCTGATGCAGTTGAGGCCAGCGATCCTTTTCTGCCAGTAAGAAACTTAGTCTATTGAACCGCAAGGAACTCACTATTTCGTTAATATCCGTTCCCCTTGAAACTAAGTCTGCTGGACTAGAATCCGTTGGAACGTGACGCCACACGACTCCAATTGACAACTCTTGGGTTTCTGCAACTCGATTCGCGACAAATGTACCCAACGTACCCGAATCACGTTCCAACCAATATAATGGGACATGCGAATCTGACCAGAAATTCACGTTTTCTATCGTGAATTTGGTCATCGTGCTCGACACTTGTTGCCAAAGTTTGACCAGCAAAATTGCTGCACAAAGCTCTAACCGGGGTATTGTTTTTGAGCTACCCTAGACTTTGCCGTGAGCAAAGAAACGCCTTTTTTGATGACTGTTCGCACGTAAATGCAACAACCATAGGCTTGACTGGAGGCGTCAGCAAAGCCGTGGACTTGAACACTTTGGTAAAAAGACAAACACTCGTACCGAGAGATCGAAATTTTGTGCAAACCACGCAAAGTTGTGGTAAACTTGTTCCACGCAGTGTGTAGATTCATAGGGATTGCCTCATTCCAATCTACCTTTAGCCTCCATAATTCCTGCAACAACATTTTTGCTTTAGTGACAATTGGACACAATTATCCAAGAGGGTCAAACAAACGAGAGGCTATAGACAAGATGTTACCTTTTGTTAGTTTTAAGGGAGGCAAAACTATTCACGTCAAGATGATATTTAAAAACGTCATCTGAGATGATACATAAAAACATCCTCTTGAGGTGCCTAACGCATTCCAATCGTCTTGACCGAGCTTTGCTCATTAATTTTTATTAAAATTTCTCTACTGGCGTTCCTGTCACCAGACCAATTCTGGCAATTGGAAGCCCACTTGGCCAGTGGAAATCTTCCTTCGGACAATATGTCACTAACCTGGCTGCAAATGGTGTCCAGCTCTTTTAAACTGTCTGCACCTGCCAGCATGTCGTCGAGATAAAAACAATATTGAATCACTTTCGCACCAATGGGATGTGATGGTGCGTATATATTTGCCAATTCGAATAAACAACGTACAGCCAGAAAGGGTGCTGACGCTGTACCATACGTAACCGTATTCAACCAGTATGCCTGTAGACTTTGTGATGTTTTTTCTCTCCACAAGACAAGTTGAAAGTCTCTGTCATGCTCAGAAACATTTATCTGCCTATACGTTTTTGAAATGTCGGCAGTTACGGCATATTTGTTCAACCGAAAGTTGACCACCGTTGAAAACAACTGCCTCTGAATACTTGGCCCCACCATAAGTGTTTCGTTGAGCGAAACTGCTTTTGATGTTTTGCTTAAAGCATCAAAAACAACTCGAAGCCTAAAGTTTGCGCTCAAGTTGCATAAATGCCTTTCAGCCGTTTGAAAGGACAGGCCAAGAACATTGGAACCGGTCTTAAAGGGAAGATTTGCTTGGAAGCGACCGGAAGTTAACCGTTGCACAGTTTTTTATACTCGTTACCGAAGGTCAAGAGTATATTGAGTTTGTGCAATGTCCGTCATGGTGTCCGTCCGTCAGTCCGTCTGTATGTTCGCAACTTTTTTCCAAACCCTTCAAGCTAGAGACTTGAAACTTTCCAATTCTCTTTATCTATGGCATAGTAAAGTAAAGTGTCAAGATTGGGATTCTACGATAACTGGGGGCTGGCAAATCGATAAATTCGATAACTCAAAACTGATAAATACACATATTTCGCAGATTCTTACAGCTAGAACTACCAAATTTGTTGGGCAAATAGATACTAGCAACCCCCAAAAAACTGCTTCAAAAGTTGTGGAGCCACGCCTACCCATTTCGCCCCCCTTTCCTCACCTTTTACAAACATTGAGCTAGAATCACCAAATTTGGTATGAAGATAGCAATTGACATTCCACACAGATCTGCATCAAAACTTTGGATGCTACGCCCACCCATACCGCCCCAAGCCCCCCTTTCCCCACCTTTTATAAACTTTGAGCTAGGGTCACCAAATTTGGTATGAGGGTAGCAATTGACATTCCACATAGATCTGCAGCTAAAATTTGGATGCCACGCTCACCCATACCGCCCCCAACCCCCCTTTCCGAATCTTTTACAAATTTTGAGCTAGAGTCACCAAATTTGGTATGAAGATAGGAAT
The DNA here is from genome assembly GCA_030179655.1 of Scaptomyza flava. Taxonomy (NCBI): domain Eukaryota; kingdom Metazoa; phylum Arthropoda; class Insecta; order Diptera; family Drosophilidae; genus Scaptomyza; species Scaptomyza flava. Next base: position 38,020,065 of record JARNME010000012.1, on the reverse strand, counting down.
TGACATCCCGCATAGATCTGCAAAAAAATTTAGATGCCACGTCCACCCATACCGCCCCAGCTCCCCCGTTTCCCACTTTTCAGACTTTGAGCTAGAGTCAACGAATTTGGAAGGAAGACAGCTGGTGGCATCACCATCTGCATCGGAGAATCGTTAGGGCAGCGTACACCCCTGCCGCATCCGTACCCCTTTGCAATCAGGCCTTTTTTCTAACGGCTTTAAAACTGGTAACGAGTACACTCCAGTCGGTTGCGTCCGACTCCAACATTGCTACTTGTTTGAAGTGCATTTCACAGGCCTGCTGTTCAGCTGTGTGGCGACCAGCCTTCGACTCGATTGGACATTGATCCAATTCCCAAAAACGATTAACTAAAGAGTCGAGAGAACAGATAGAAACTTGAGCTAGTGCACTATTAATATACTGTTGCCGAGGCACATTTCCAGTATATTTGCACGCTACAATCCTGCCGAGCAATGTTTTTTGCATGATGGGCAACTCAGAATTAAGTTTTATTTGCCTAACGCACAATAATCCATAAAACAATTCCGCTCCCAAAAGCACATCTACCTTAGCTGGCTTATCGAATTCGGGATCTGCCTATTTTTTTCCAATTCAATGTGGATAGAGCCTGTCCAGGCTGAGATGGGGATATCGATTTCAGTACCCAGCACTCAGCGGAAAACGTGTGGGAATTTAAACGAGATTGAACTGATGCACAAACCTTATTGTTGCTATTAGTGGTTGCCGCACCTACCATTGAGAAAGCAAAGGAAGTTGGCTCAAGCTTAAGCCGTAGACTTTGGGCAATAATCTCAGACATTAAATTTATCTGCGAGCCACTGTCCAGCAACACTCGTGCTGGATGCAACTGTCCGAATCTATCTTTTATATTTACGACGGCAGCAGCAAGAACGACTTGATCTGCATTACGCATGTGACCAACGTATGCCTCTGAAGTTGAGGCTTGAAGTGCAGCTGCATCAGTTTGTACTGGTGTGAAGCAAAGAGTGATGAGGCTTTGAACACACACGACACTTTGACGCCTTGCAGTTCGAAACTATATGCCCTACGGTCAAACAGTTCAGACACATCTTTTGAGTTTTGACGTACTCAAATCTTTGCATCTCAGAAATAGCACTGAATAAGTGCTATGCGCTGAGCTAGCACATGCAAATGAAGATTTTTGTTGAGGCTTTTTCACTTCATTGCGTACTTTTGATTTGTCACGAGTTGACTCTTCTGCAGTCATATATTGGTACCTCCTATTCAACTGTTTAGCTCAATCTTCCCAAGATGGCAGCTTATCATAATCAAGCTGCTCCTCAAAACGAGATTTGGTCATATGGTCTACCTTAGCCATGACCATATGAATAATCATTGCATTAGCAATGTCTTTGTCGTCACCCAAACACGACAGCGATGCATATATAGCAGACACTGTATCTATTATCGATCTTAAACTCGACGCAGATGGTTTGGTCATGCTTGGCAAATCAAACAATTGTGCAACTGTATCAAAAAATATAGTGCATTTACTGTCGTAAACTGACTTTAGACTAGCAAGGGCCTTAGGGTAGTTACAATCTGTTAGCTGATATGGCTTAACTACACCCAATGCTTCATCTGACAAGCAAGAAACTAAATGGTTCAATTTTTCAACATTTGTTAATGACGCACGGTCATCCACGAGACTCTCGAAAAGGCACATAAAGTTTCTAAACTCCGAATGTTTACCACTAAATTTCGGTAGGCGCATTTTCGGCAGCTGAGATTGCTGGCTCGAATTCATTGAGCAATCATGTTGTACCTGTGTGTCGAATCGTGGCTTAATTGCATTCATAAACAACGCTTTTGTAATGACACACAAATCCTCTAACGGCCCTCTGCTTTCGTTAGCTGGATTTAAACTGTCCAGCTCTGCCTGTAAATTCATAGCCTTTTCAACATACCCTTCTAATAATTCTAATCGACATGCTAACTCTGTTTTGTCGGATGAGATTTTTTTTAATTTAAAGGCGGTTTGCATGCGAGCAATGTCAGCACTAACTTTATCAAACTTCTGCAAACATAATGTTAACTTAACATTAGACTTAGATGCTGCTGGCTTTTCGAGTGACAGTTTATCTGATTCAGACATATTTAAGCTGACTAAAACAACCTTTAACCAGTGGAAACGTTGCAGTCGGACTCAACCGACTGCGGTATACTCGATACCAGTATTAAAAATTTTGATGCCCATCCATGTGGGATGTCAATTGCTATCTTCATACCAAATTTGGTGACTCTAGCTCGAAGTTTGTATAAAGTGGGGAAAGGGGGGCTGGGGGCGGTATGGGTGGAATTGCATCCAAATTTTTGATGCAGATCTTTGTGGAATGTCAATTGCTATCTTCATACCAAATTTTGTGACTCTAGCTCGAAGCTTGTAAGAGTGGGGAAAACGCGGCTGGGGCAGAATGGATGGGCGTGGCAGCCAAATTTTTGATGCAGTTTTTGGGGGGTCATCATCACCTATCTTGGCACCAACTTTGGTGGCTCTAGCTCAAAAACTGTTAAAGATATAGGCTTTTTTGACTTAAAAATGCGGGGGGGCTGGGGGCGGAATGGGTGGGCGTGGCTCCAAAACTTTGATGCAGATTGTTGGGGGTCGTTGTCAGCTATCTTCCTACCAAATTTGGTGACTCTAGCTCGAAGCATGTAAAAGGTGGTGAAAGGGGGGCTATGGGGCTTGGCGGCTGTATGGGCGTGGCTCATTTGCTGCGCCAGTGGGTCAATGCATCTTCAACCAATTTGTGACTCTAGCTCGAGTTGTAAATGGGAAAGGGGGCTGGGGCGGTATGATGGCGTGGCATCAAATTTTGCTGCGATCCTGGGATGTCAGTACCTTCTACAATTTGGTGACTCTAGCTCAAAGTTTGTATAAGGTGGGAAAAGGGGGGCGGAATGGTTGGGCGAGGCTCCAAAACTTTGATGCAATTCTTTTGGGGTTGTTGCCAGCTATCTTCCTACCAAATTTGGTGGCTCTAGCTCCACTACTCTGGAAGATACACGCATTCCCGTTTTTGACGAAGCGTTGGGGCAGATGGGGGTGGCTAGGGCGGTATTGGTAGGCGTGGCATCCAAACTTTTGATGCAGTTTTTGGGGGGTTATCATCACCTATCTTGGCACCAAATTTGGTGACTCTAGCTAAAAAACTGTGGGAGATATAGGCTTTTCTGATTTCAAAATGCGGGGGGTGGGGCGGAATGGGTGGGCGTGGCTCCAAACTTTGATGCATTCTTTTGAAGTTGTTGCCAGCTATCTTCCTACCAAATTTGGTGGCTCTAACTCCACTACTCTGGAAGATACACGCATTCCCGTTTTTTACGAAGCGTTGGGGCAGATGGGGGTGGCTAGTGCGGTATTGGTGGGCGTGGCATCCAAACTTTTAATGCAGTTTTGGGGGGTCATCATCACCTATCTTGGCACCAATTTGGTGGCTCTAGCTCAAAACTGTGTAGGCTTTTTGACTTTAAATTGCGGGGGGGCTGGCGGCGGAAGGGTAGGCGGGGCTCCAAAATTTTTGATGCAGTTTTTTGGGGGTTGTTGCCAGCTATCTTCCTACCAAATTTGGTGGCTCTAGCTCCACTACTCTGGAAGATACACGCATTCCCGTTTTTGACGAAGCGTTGGGGCAGATGGGGGTGGCTAGGGCGGTATGGTAGGCGTGGCATCCAAACTTTTGATGCAGTTTTTGGGGGTTATCATCACCTATCTTGGCACCAAATTTGGTGACTCTAGCTAAAAAACTGTGGGAGATATAGGCTTTTCTGATTTCAAAATGCGGGGGCTGGGGCGGAATGGGTGGGCGTGGCTCCAAAACTTTGATGCAATTCTTTGAAGTTGTTGCCAGCTATCTTCCTACCAAATTTGGTGGCTCTAACTCCACTACTCTGGAAGATACACGCATTCCCGTTTTTTACGAAGCGTTGGGGCAGATGGGGGTGGCTAGTGCGGTATTGGTGGGCTCGGCATCCAAACTTTTGATGCAGTTTTTGGGGGGTTATCATCACCTATCTTGGCACCAAATTTGGTGACTCTAGCTAAAAAACTGTGGGAGATATAGGCTTTTCTGATTTCAAAATGCGGGGGGCTGGGGCGGAATGGGTGGGCGTGGCTCCAAAACTTTGATGCAATTCTTTTGAAGTTGTTGCCAGCTATCTTCCTACCAAATTTGGTGGCTCTAGCTCCACTACTCTGGAAGATACACGCATTCCCGTTTTTTACGAAGCGTTGGGGTAGATGGGGGTGGCTAGTGCGGTATTGGTGGGCGTGGCATCCAAACTTTGGATGCAGTTTTTGGGGGGTCATCATCACCTATCTTGGCACCAAATTTGGTGGGTATAGCTCAAAAACTGAGGGAGATATAGGCTTTTTTGACTTTAAAATGCGGGGGGGCTGGGGGCGGAATGGGTAGGCGGGGCTCCAAAATTTTTGATGCAGTTTTTTGGGGGTTGCTAGTAGCTATCTTCTCACCAAATTTGGTAGTTCTAGCTGTAAGGATGTGCTAAATATGGGGATTTATCGGTTTTGAGTTATCGAATTTATCGATTTGCGAGCCCCCCAGTTATCGTAGAACCCCCATCTTGACACTTTAATTTACTATCCCATCGATAAAGAGAATTGGAAAGTTTCAAGTTTCTAGCTTGAAGGGTGTGGAAAAAAGTTGCGTTCATACAGACGGACAGACGGACAGACACCATGACGGACATTGCACAAACCCAATATACTCTTTACCTTCGGTATCGAGTATAACAAACGCAGAAAAAGTTCGGCACACTTTGTGAGCTACCCTAACGCACGCACTGTGAATATTTAACAAAACGCCAAGCTTGCTTATTGAACACACACACGCACTCTTGGTGATATGTGAACAAACAAACGAAAACGGTCCAAGCGACTGAGAATAAGCAAGTCAAGCAGTAGCTGCAGCCACTTTGTGGGTACAGCTGTAAAATATGCGGGGTGCGGGGGGTTAAACAAAGTAAAGAGATAATTTGGAGCGAACGCGCGCACAAAAACGAACAGACAATCAAGCCAAGCTTGATCCGCAAGCAAAGCGGGTATGAAAAGAACAAGCGGCAAAATTTGGCGCGAGCACACGCATAGACAAACCAATGTATAGAATAAATGCTAGCGCAAGCAAAGAGCGAAGTAAGGTTAACGAACGAGCGAACAATCAGAGGTTAATGCACAAACATTTTTAACAAAAGTTTGTGTGTATGTGCTAGTGCAAACATATGTTTTAATGTATGTACATTTATTGTTACGTAGCGATTAGTTGAGAAGCGAAAACAAAAAACACTTTGCAGTTGCACAAACACACGAACTATATGAAACGCAATAGATAGACCACCGTTTGAAACCTTTATTTTGTTTCTTGTATTGAATTTTTATTTATTCACTTTTATATATATGTATGAAAATATGTTGCCGTTTTGTTTATTTAAATCAAATACACAAAGTGCCAGAAATTCAGCTGTTTCTACGTGTATGAACGTATGTATGTACGTACATACATATAAGTATCACAAATTTTGATATTTTTTTTTGTCGATGGCAGCGACACAACGAAGTAAAATTTTAAAGCTCAATTTTTGGCACAGAATACCTGGAGACTTTCTAGTGATTCAATAGAAAGTGTTCTTCCTTTATTCTCCATGGACAATCCTGATTTTGCAGCGTCCAAGATGGCAAAGTCCAAAGGGGCAAAGCAACAAAATCCAAATTATGCAGCGTCGAAAATGGCACAGTCCAAAGGGTAAAGCAGCAAATCCTAATCAGCGAAAATGTGTAATTCTTTATCACACGCGAGACTTGAGCCACCACCGCGAAACAAACAACAAATTGAAATAACCGAAGTCCCTGCTCGGGCGCCAATGAAAAATCTAATATTTTTTAGATTCATAAAACAAACAACGAAATGATGAGACGCGGTTATTTCTTCAAGTAGCGAATTTAATTCGTGTGGTGGCTTCAAGTATGCAACGACAATAAAACTTAGCTTAGCCTAATACAGTTGCGTGGGCCACAAACGGCCACACGCGACACAAATTCGGCCTAAAAGCTTCCCTAGCTTTCATTGTTTCTCTTAAACTAACTTAAGATATGTCTACAAACTATCAATATGCTTGTTCTGCTCCAACAGCACCCTTAAATGTGAGTGTGGCAATTGTATATAGTTTATTGACCCGTCTTAGCTACATAAATATATAAATAATTTAGTTAGAGAAATTCATAAAAAAATGCGTTTAAGTTATTATATTTTATTCAAAAATAAACTTTATCCTATTCTAAAATAAATAATATTTAATAACAAAATATAAGTACTTATTATTTACGAAGAATCTATTGTATTCTAAAGTCAGAGCTGTGTCTTTCATAAGAATCGTTTGTTCCTCGCTTTTGCGTTTTTTCCACCCTTATTTCTTTTTCTAAGTACCAACGCGCAGATTTTCGCAACATAACCAGCACAAAGTGTTTTAATATCATCATTCTATGGTTATAGCATGGTGATGACGGGTCGTACCAGTGCGGTTTTGTTTTGTTTGTTGTTTGAATGCATCCGTCAACAATACGGCTTAATAATTTTATTTCATGACAATGTTTTTCGAAAAATTTAGAAAAATATATGAACTGCTCTTGGCAGATCCCAAAAAATTCGTCTGACGGGTTGACCAAATGTAAAGTTGAATCCTCATGACCTCCATAATTTTTAAACCAAATGAACTGTTCAGAGTCAAGTTCTAGACCTTCCAGCTTCCTTAAAAGTACGTCGCATATTTCGCATGTTATTTTTATACCCTTAACCCATAAAATGGGTAAATAAGGGTATAATGGTTTTGTGCAAAAGTATGTAACAGGCAGAAGGAAGCATCTCCGACCCCATAAAGTATATATATTCTTGATCAGCATCAACAGCCGAGACGATATAGCCATGTCCGTCTGTCCGTCTATATGAACGCGTGGATCTCAGAGACTACAAGAGCTAGAGACTTCAGATTTTGGATATAAGTTCTCCTATACCATGAGCAGAACAAATCATCGATAGCTATTATAGTTTCCGATATACACATAATATCGATAACAAAAAATATCGAATTTGGAAAATGTAAAAATGAGGGTTGACGTATTGGGTAATGATAGAGCTTTTCTGAAAATTTCGTCTAAATCGGTTAAGAAACACCGGAGATATTGAACTTAATCGATTGAGTCAGTATACCAAAGTCTTACACAAATTTAATTTATTTATTGCAACTGGGTTCACGGTATCTTCTAGTCGGGCTCTCCCGACTAAAGCCTTCTTACTTGTTTTAGATAGCTTTGCTCGAATTCCATATCCAATAAAATATCGCATTGCAGCTTCTTCTGAAACAGAGTTAGGACTCACTTCACCCTCGTCTTCATTTACCTCGTCCAGTACGTTTTGATCGTTTTCATTCACATCCGGTTCTTGTTCGACCTCTTCCATGGTGTTCAGGATTGCGCTCTTATGATGTTCAAGTTGGACATCTCCGTCCTCTTCACAGTTGCTATTACATAAGTAAGAGCTCGAAACTAATTTCATTGATACTATTCGGGCTGTTATAGTGCGCGTTTCACGAAGGGAAGGGTTTGTATTATTTCCAAGTTTTGCGCGCAAAATTAAAAAGAAGGTTTCTAAACTGTCCGAATTGAAACGGCCCAACATAACAAATCTGTAAGCATATAGTTTCAAAGTTATAAACGAGAAAATCAAAACAGTAATATATTAAAACTTACCTAATTTCTGGATCTTTGAAAAACTCTAAGGCAATGTCCTTCATCGATTCCAGCGTGTTTGTCAAGGTACCAAGACTTTTGGATCGAACCTGTGTTGCCCATTGCAGCGAACTCTAATAGTCAATGAATCTATCCAGCTTTTCAAGTTGTCCGTTGTCTCTTGTCACTGCACGCTTCATTGGATTCGGATGAAATAAAGACTTTCCATCGCATAAGTCAAAGCAGTCATTGAAATAATTGACGAATTTGATGGTTTTTGAAGCACTTGTTATATTGGATGGGTTTCTATTTATAAAATAATGTTATTACTTTTTTTTTAATCGACTTTGCAATGTTATTACCTAAACAGCTTTTGCTCTTGACAAACTTTTAAGCCCGCAGCAACGGTTTTGCTCAATTACTGAATGGCTAAATTAACCCGCATTTTTTGGAAATTATTTGGGGTTATGTGTTCTTCTTTGAGCTTGGGCGCTAGGCGTACTGTGCTCGATTAAGAGTCAATTGCATAAAATTCTTTTAACACATTCCATCGCACATTACCATTTGGGGTTTTGATTTCATTTTGCAATAAATTATTGCGGATGGCTTTGAATGTGTGGCAATAGTCAAAAATCCAATATATTTTTTGACCGTTTTGATAGAAAAATCTATCATTATTCGCCTTCATGTCATTGTAACATTTGACGTTTGTTGAGCCTTGATCAGAAATTACAGCCTTTATGGTCAACCCGCTACTGTTAATGCATTCTATGTTAGCTTTTAAAATTGTTGTTAGTGTATGGACTGCAAACAATATAAAGATTTAAATAATTACTGCATTAACGAGTTGCAAAACACTCCTGAGATCGCATTCTTTGAACAATAATAGCTCACAATTTGCTTCCATTTGGTGAAAATGCCTTTTACCATGAAAAAGAGAAATTTCGAAGCTATTTCCTTTGCTCTTCGCTCACCCCCCAAATCTTTAAATCCATCTATTTGATCGGTTGACGAATTATATTCCAACTCTATTCTACCGGCCACTTCATCAAAAATTAGCACACGTTGTCTATCCCGGTCCGTTAAATTTGATCATATGGTCTTCAACAATAGTTTTATGCAATCATGCAGGCCAGGCTCCAAACTCCGTAAAGGACTCCATCGAAACATTGTGGAAGCATTGGGAAGCGGAAACTCCAGGGTTTCTTTAAGGTAGTCATACGCCTTTTTAGAAATAAAGTGCAAATTCTGTACAATAATTCTTCGAATTTCCGTATATCTGCACTTATCATTCAAAATAAGTTTGATAAACTCAATTGCTACATCAGAGGCATAAGAACAGTCAATAGAATTTTGATCTTTCTCTTCAAGGAGAGTTTTCAGTGCTTTGATTTCAGACTGAAATTTCTGCCATTCCATGTCTATTAAGGTTTGAAAATATTGTTCCTCTTCTACCAATTTCTTTTCCAATAGCTTAAGGCGAGTCTGCTGCTGGGAACAACGCTTGCAATAAAAGTGCATATTTTTGCAAAATGTTTCGCAATGTGAACACGTAACTGTGTTTTCCACATTCGCCTCAAATGGTAATAAGTTTTCAGTGTCATTGAAAAATGCCTCCTGTGATTCCTTCGCTACCATATTTGGAATTGCATTTTTATTCAGCCGACCTTTTCCAATCATCGCTGCATCAAAATGTTTTTTGCAAATAAACAACTCCTTTCGCAAGTCAGTTATCATTCCACAACGATTCAGCCACTCCTGTCTTTTAATTACCTCATTAGGAAATCTAAATAGTGTGTTTGGATGCGCAGATTTGCAGTGTGGTATATTACAAACGCGTAAATTTAATTTCTTGAAAGGGCCCGATAGCATTGGGTAAACAATGTGGTCGTAATTTTGAACAGCTGGATTAATTAATAAGAAACATTTATACAACGCAGGTAAGTCATGTGCTACTATTCGTAAAAAATATAGTACTTACCAAGATTAATGGTAGGATGTGCACCCAATCTCAACTTTCCATTACCAATCACGCACTAAAATTTACTTTTTATACTCGATACCGAAGGTAAAGAGTATATTGGGTTTGTGCAATGTCCGTCATGGTGTCCGTCCGTCCGTCCGTCTGTATGTTCGCAACTTTTTTCCACACCCTTCAAGCTAGAGACTTGAAACTTTCCAATTCTCTTTATCTATGGGATAGTAAATTAAAGTGTCAAGATGGGGGGTTCTACGATAACTGGGGGGCTGGCAAATCGATAAATTCGATAACTCAAAACCGATAAATCCACATATTTCGCACATCCTTACAGCTAGAACTACCAAATTTGGAGGGAAGATAGCTAATAGCAACCCCAAAAAAACTGCATCAACAATTTTGGAGCCACGCCCACCCATTCCGCCGCCAGCCCCCCCGCAATTTAAAGTCAAAAAAGCCTACACAGTTTTTGAGCTAGAGCCACCAAATTTGGTGCCAAGATAGGTGATGATGACCCCCCAAAAACTGCATAAAAAGTTTGGATGCCACGCCTACCAATACCGCCCTAGCCACCCCCATCTGCGCCAACGCTTCGTCAAAAACGGGAATGCGTGTATCTTCCAGAGTTGTGGAGCTAGAGCCTCCAAATTTGGTAGGAAGATACCTGGTAACGACCCCCAAAAAACTGCATCAAAGTTTTGGAGCCACGCCCACCCATTCCGCCCCCAGCCCCCCGCAGTTTAAAGTAAAAAAAGCCTATAACTCCCAAAGTTTTTGAGCTAGAGCCACCAAATTTGGTGCCAAGATAGATGATGATGACCCCCAAAAAACTGCATCAAAGTTTTGGAGCCACGCCTACCCATACCGCCCCCAGCCCCCCTTTCTCCTCCTTATACATACTTTGAGCTAGAGTCACCAAATTTGGTGTGAAGGTAGCAATTGACATTCCACATAGATCTGCATCAAAAATTTGGATGCCACGCCTACCCATACCGGACCAGCCCCCTTTTCCCCACTTTTTACAAACTTTGAGCTAGAGTCACCAAATTTGGTGTGAAGGTAGCACTTGACATTCCACATGATATGCATCAAAAATGTTGATGCCACGCCCACCTATAACGCCCCCATGCCCCCTTCCCACGTATTTTATAAACTTTGAGCTAGTCACCAAATTTGGTGTGAAGGTAGCAATTGACATTCCACATAGATCTGCGTGAAAAATTTGGATGCCACGCCCACCCATACCGCTCCCAGCCCCCCTTTCTCCACTTTTTACAATTTTCGAGCTAGAGTCACCAAATTTGGTATGAAGATAGCAATTGACATTCCCCAAAGATCTGCATGAAAACTTTGGATGCCACGCCCAGCCATACTGCCCCCAGCCCCCCTTTCAACAGCTCTTACTAACTTTCAGCTAGAGTCACCAAATTTGGTAGGAAGATAGTTGGTGGCATCCCCATCTGCATCGGAGAATCTTTAAGGCAGCGTACACCCCTGCCCCATCCGTACCCCTTTGCAATCAGGCCTCTTTTTACATGTTTTAATACTGGTATCGAGTATGCCGCAGTCGGTTGCGTCCGACTGCAACGTTTCCACTTGTTTTAAAATTCCATTTTTATAATTAAACACAGGGAGAGCAGAAATCAATTTCAATATCTCGTAAATGTAAATTTTTTGGCACAACTGTTCGATGAAAATGTTTGCAGTTAACTAAATCAGCGCCTGTAGAAATAGCATTAAAAAAGACTCATAATTAAACTTTTTACGAAATGCCTGTGTTGACCTTTTATTGACAAACTTTCCCCTAATAGGATTCAAGTGCCAAAACTCCACCCAGTAGGCAAATAAACCCAGGTATGCAGGTAGGTGTTTTTTAAATAAACTTTTTTCTTGTCTCGAGCCTGGGTTTCTCCAAGTAAGTACCTGTGTTAGAAATTATGGGTGAATGAATATTGCAACGGCTTAGGATATTTTAGGGCAGCCCTATAACTGCCTACCAACTTTAAGTATTTTTTAAGGTACAGAAAACAAAAGATTCTTTACGAGCATAAATAATAAGTACTTATATTTTGTTTTTAAATATTATTTATTTTAGAGTAGGATAAAGTTTATTTTTGAATAAAATATAATAATTTAAATGCATTTTTTTTTATGAATTTTTTTAACTAAATTATATATATATTTATGTAGCTAAGACGGGTCAATAAACTATATACAATTGCCACACTCACATTTATGCATAGATGAAGACAAACAGTCAAATTTCAGTTGAGCAATTGCTGGTCATTCATACTTTTTCCTTTTATTTAATTCTATGACACTAGACTCAAATTATGCCACCGCAATTTATGCAGCGATGCACACAAATTTCGAAAGTGTATTCACACTTGTCGATGTCATTTGCCGACACAGAAAAAACCAAAATATGAAAAATAGCCCAGCAAAAAGGGAAACACACGCACACATACAGTGACAAATTTTTACCGTTCTTGGTTGTCGCTGGCCTGCCGCTGACCTGCTGCTTGTCGTTCACTTGACGGGCCGCTGTGTGAAAAAGGCAACTGAAACAAAAACGCTATCGCGCTCCCTCACGCTCATTGCATAGATGGTTTCTGAGAGCGGAACCCTGAGACGAAATAACTGTAAGCCCTTTTCTTAACAATTGCAATATCTTGATATTGTACGGTCTTTGGCCATATGCACATGCTATCAGCTATCGCTTTCGGTCACACTTATTGCTTACATCACTAATACTAATATACACATAAAACACGCACTTGAAAAAATTTAACTATGCCCGAATATTTGAATGAAATTTCCACATTTAGAAGATATCAATCATGACCGCATACACATCAAACGAAAGGAAATCAAGTCTATTTTATATTGAGAAAAAATAAACAAAATCAGGAGTTATTTTTATAGCATTGCATAAACCAGTAGATTTTGCACTGTCTTATAAAAGTTTATTTGGCAAAGTTTAAAGTTGAATGCCACGCCTACCGATACTGCCCTGGCCGCCCCCATCCACCCCAACGCTTCGTCAAAAACGGGAATGCGTTTATCTTCCAGAGTTGTGGAGCTAGAGCCTCCAAATTTGGTAGGAAGATACCTGGTAACGACCCCCAAAAAACTGCATCAAAGTTTTGGAGCCACGCCCACCCATTCCGCCCCCAGCCCCCCGCAGTTTAAAGTAAAAAAAGCCTATAACTCCCACAGTTTTTGAGCTAGAGCCACCAAATTTGGTGCCAAGATAGGTGATGATGACCCCCCAAAAACTGCATCAAAATTTTGGATGCCACGCCTACCGATACTGCCCTAGCCGCCCCCATCCACCCCAACGCTTCGTCAAAAACGGGAATGCGTTTATCTTCCAGAGTTGTGGAGCTAGAGCCTCCAAATTTGGTAGGAAGATACCTGGTAACGACCCCCAAAAAACTGCATCAAAGTTTTGGAAACACGCCTACCCATACCGCCCCCAGCCCCCCTTTCTCCACCTTATACATACTTTGAGCTAGAGTCACCAAATTTGGTGTGAAGGTAGCAATTGACATTCCACATAGATCTGCATCAAAAATTTGGATGCCACGCCTACCCATACCGGACCAGCCCCCCTTTCCCCACTTTTTACAAACTTTGAGCTAGAGTCACCAAATTTGGTGTGAAGGTAGCACTTGACATTCCACATGATCTGCATCAAAAATGTTGATGCCACGCCCACCTATAACGCCCCCATGCCCCCTTCCCACGTATTTTATAAACTTTGAGCTAGAGTCACCAAATTTGGTGTGAAGGTAGCACTTGACATTCCATATACCGCTCCCAGCCCCCCTTTCTCCACTTTTTACAATTTTCGAGCTAGAGTCACCAAATTTGGTATGAAGATAGCAATTGACATTCCACACATATCTGCATCAAAACTTTGGGTTCCACGCCCACGCCAACAGCCCCCCTTTCCCCACTTTAAACAATTTTCGAGCAAGAGTCACCAAATTTGGAATGAAGATAGCAATTGACATTCCCCAAAGATCTGCATGAAAACTTTGGATGCTACGCCCAGCCATACTGCCCCCAGCCCCCCTTTCAACAGCTCTTACTAACTTTCAGCTAGAGTCACCAAATTTGGTAGGAAGATAGTTGGTGGCATCCCCATCTGCATCGGAGAATCTTTAAGGCAGCGTACACCCCTGCCCCATCCGTACCCCTTTGCAATCAGGCCTCTTTTTACATGTTTTAATACTGGTATCGAGTATGCCGCAGTCGGTTGCGTCCGACTGCAACGTTTCCACTTGTTTTAAAATTCCATTTTTATAATTAAACACAGGGAGAGCAGAAATCAATTTCAATATCTCGTAAATGTAAATTTTTTGGCACAACTGTTCGATGAAAATGTTTGCAGTTAACTAAATCAGCGCCTGTAGAAATAGCATTAAAAAAGACTCATAATTAACCTTTTTACGAAATGCCTGTGTTGACCTTTTATTGACAAACTTTCCCATAATAGGATTCAAGTGCCAAAACTCCACCCAGTAGGCAAATAAACCCAGGTATGAAGGTAGGTGTTTTTTAAATAAACTTTTTTCTTGTCTCGAGCCTGGGTTTCTCCAAGTAAGTACCTGTGTTAGAAATTATGGGTGAATGAATATTGCAACGGCTTAGGATATTTTAGGGCAGCCCTATAACTACCTACCAACTTTAAGTCTTTTTTAAGCTACAGAAAACAAAAGATTCTTTACGAGCATAAATATTAAGTACTTATATATTGTTTTCAAATATTTGGGGTGTTCAACAGCTCGTTTCATCGTTTCACGTTTCAAAGTTGAAACGTCTCGCAACAACAACATACATAGAAAATTTCTTGAAACGTTGAAACACCCCAGCCTATGTATACAAAAAGTGTTTCAAGTTTGAACAAAGTAAAGATGGGAAGAGCACGATATTTATTTGATATTTGCTATCGATGCTCAGTACTTTTTAGTATATTTGGTGTATTTTTGTGCAAAATAGTATGAACACATATGATAAATGGCCGCCAAATGTTAAAAGCATGTAATTGAGCAACTAATTCAAACAACGAGCTCTTCTCACACTCAATATCCTCTATTTATCTAATAACTTGCTTTGCTAAAGCATCGCATAGCATATCTTTAGCACTTTTAAATGGCATTTTTTTACAAATAATGTATAGCCGCAGTAAACAGCAACAGTGACAAAAATTGAAGAATAAGAAATGTAAACAAACAACAGCTGACTGCACAAACATGAAACGCATTGACACCCAAAATGCCGTTCACGAGTTAATCGTTTCAACTTTGAAACATGAAACGATGAAACGGAGCTGTTGAACACCCCAATTGATTTCTCAAACCTGATTGATTTAATAACTAACCTAACACTGATGTACACGGATATTAAACTAACAGGTGACCTAAATAGTAACACATTATTAGAGCAACATCTACTAAATGAAATGGAGTCAATAGGACTGAACCCTGTAAACATAATCTTACCGACGCATTTTTCGAAGACCACTAACATTTTATTAGATGCAATTTTTGTCAACAAACCAGAAAAAATTCTGCTATATGACCAAGTCTCAGTACCTGCCTTTTCAAAACATGATCTCTTATTTTTAACGTATGATATGCAAATTGACAGCAACATACAGAACTTCCAATACAGAGACTTTAAAAACATTGTCTACACTAGCTTAATTGAAGATTGTCGTCTCTGTGATTGGAACTTTATATATGCCCTACCGAGAGAGAATAATAATAAATTCAAAAGTGCAATAAACATAAGACAGACTTGGAAAACTTTAAATACCTTAGGAATAGGCAAAACTAAATCTGTTATGAATGATGACCTTGATGTTAACGCTTTAAATCAGCAATTTTTAAACTTAAGTATTCCTGTTAGCTCGTGCAATCCGTATATTAGTTCTGTCCCGTCTATGGATGTTAATATGTTTGAATTTACCTGTGCGAGTGAATGTGAAGTCTTAGAAGCCATGTTCAGAATTAAATCCAACGCCATCGGGCTTGACGAAATCGACCCAAAATTCATCAAATTATTGTTACCTACAATTGTTCAGCATATTACACATGTAATCAATACTGCAATAACCTCTTTGACCTTCCCAAATCAGTGGAAAGAAGCAAAAATAGTACCAATACCAAAGTTAAATAATGAGTATAGACCAATCTCTATACTGCCATATTTTTCCAAAATATTCGAAAATATAATGGCGAAACAAATAACAACTTTTCTATCTATAGCTCAAACTATCTGATCGTATGATGGTTCATGCGATCACCGATATGATATACAATTAAAAAGGACTTTACATGATATACAATTAAATATAACTTAACAACTCGGCCATTCTGACACTTTGATCGACCCGATCAAACTAAGCATTCAGCAATTGTAAATTAAAATTAATTAAATAATTAAAATATAATAATATAGTTATAAATTATTCTGGTGGTTCTGCATCACCTTCGACATTGGTTCGCCAATCTGCCCATTTTTATATTCTGCAGGCTTCTATGATACCTTCATACGGGATTTGCGTTACCTGGCAGTAATCTACATCTGTAATAACGTATCTATCGTTTGGTAACATTTTCTTGATTACATAGGGACCTTTATATTTCGCTATACATTTTCTATTGCTTCCAATAGTTGTGTCGACATTCCGTACTACCACAAAGTCATTGAGGGCAAATTTAGCATGTGGCTTTTGATTGCTTTTTTAAGCTTCTGAGCTTTTAGCCTGAGCATGTTGTATTTTTATACTCGATACCGAAAAAGTAAAGAGTATATTGAGTTTGTGCAATGTCGGTAATGGTGTCTGTCGTCTGTATGAACGCAACTTTTTTCCACACCCTTCAAGCTAGAGACTTAAAACTTTGCAGTTCTCTTTATCCATGGGATAGTAAATTAAAGTGTCAAGATTGGGGTTCTACGATAACTGGGGGGCTGGCAAATCGATAAATTCGACAACTCAAAACCGATAAATCTACATATTTCGCACATCCTTACAGCTAGAACTACCACATTCGGTAAGAAGATAGCTACTATCAACCTCCAAAAAACTGCATCAACAATTTTGGAGCCACGCCCCCCCCCCCCCGCACCGCATTTTAAAGTCAAAAAAGTCCATATCTCCCACAGTTTTTGAGCTAAAGCCACCAAATTTGGTTCCAAGGTAGTTGATGATGACCCCCCAAAAACTGCATCAAAAGTTATGATGCCACGCCTACCGATACTGCCCTAGCCACCCCCATCCACCCCAACGCTTCGTCAAAAACAGGAAAGCGTGCATCTTCCAGATTTGTGGTGCTAGAGCCTCAAAATTTGGTATTAAGATAGCTGGCAATGACCTCCAAAGAACTGCATCAAAGTTTTGGAGCCACACCCACCCATTCCGCCCCCAGCCACCCGCATTTTGAAATCAGAAAAAGATCTATCTCCCACAGTTTTTTAGCTAGAGCCACCAAATTTGGTGCCAAGATAGGTGATGATGACCCCCCAAAAACTGCTTCAAAAGTTTGGATTCCACGCCCACCAATACTGCCCTAGCCGCCCCTATCCGCCCCAACGCTTCGTCAAAAACGGGAATGCGTGTATCTTCCAGAGTTGTGAGGCTAGAGCCACCAAATTCGGTAGGAAGATAGCTGGCAACGTCCCCCAAAAATATTCATCGAAGTTTTGGAGCCACGCCTACCCATTTCTTCCCCCTTTCCTCACCTTTTACAAACATTGAGCTAGAATCACCAAATTTGGTATGAAGATAGCAATTGACATTCCACACAGATCTGCATCAAAACTTTGGATGCTACGCCTACCCATACCGCCCCAAGCCCCCCTTTCCCTACTTTTTACAAACTTTGAGCTAGGGTCACCAAATTTGGTATGAGGGTAGCAATTGACATTCCACATTGTTCCTCTTTGCTTATCACGCCTGCCGCTGAATGCACCGTTCACACACCAACGGCACTTTGCCACGACTTTTACGGTTCGTGTTTTTGCGGCTCCCATGTGCCAAACACGTACCTTGGCGCTGACATCCTGTGTTTTTTATTGATTTAAGCTAAGTCAGTATACCAAAGTCTTACATAAATTTAATTTATTGATTGCAACTGGGTTCAGGGTATCTTCTAGTCGGACTCTCCCGACTAGAGCCTTCTTACTTGTTAATACATCCGAATTACGAGAAGCCTTTTATTTTACAATGTGATGCTTCATTGCAGGAGTAGGAGTAGGAGCCGTACTAGCCCAAGCTGATGAGTCAGGATGCGAAATACCTATAGCATATATGTATGCCCAGCGTAACTATACAGTTACCGAGCTTGAATGTTTAGCTGTAGTCTTAGCATTTAAAAAGTTTCGTGTGTATATCGATGGTCAGTCTTTCAAAGTGGTTACCGACCATGCAAGTCTTCGTTGGTTAATGAACCAAGCCGATTAAAGTGGCAGACTAGCGCGATGGGCAATTAAGTTGCAAGGATTTTCCTTTGAACACCGAATAGGTAGTGATAATGTTGTAGCTGATGCGCTATCTAGATGTTACGTAAATATTGACGATATTGCCGCACTCAGTATCGATGTTTTCCCAGAGATTTATTTAGATTCTGATGCTTTTCAGACTCAAGGCTATTGCAAGTTGAGAGACAGTTATCAGAAATCAAACCTCCCAGATGTTCAGGTCATAGATAAGTTTATATATCGGCGTAATACCTTTTGTGATAATAGCGATCCCGATGATTCTTGGAAACTGTACGTTCCAGAATCACTGCGTGAACAAGTAATCCGTTCCATACATGATCAGCCTTCTTCTAGTCATTGTGGCATTGCCAAATGCTAAGAGCAAATTCGGCGAAGATTCTTTTGGCCATATATGGTTAACGATGTACGTAGATATAAAGGCAATTGTGATATATGTAAGACAACGACGTATCCCTCAAGAGCGTTAAAACTGCCCATGGGTACTCAAGTGTCCTGCGAGAGACCCTTTGAAAGATTGTATATAGATTTTATTGGACCATTTCCACGTACGAAAAAAGGCAATGTTAGCATTTTTATCGTACTTGACCATTTTTCAAAATTTACTTTCCTTAAAGCAGTTAAGAAGTTTAATTCACATGTGGTAATTGACTATTTGAGAAATAAACTTTTTACATGCTTTGGAGTGCCCGAGATAATTGTGAGTGATAATGGCACTCAGTTTAAGAGCCATGATTTTTAAACATTCATTTCGCAGTTTGGCATTCAACACATATGCACCGGAGCATATGCCCCTAAGGCAAATGTAGCTGAAAGGGTAAATCGGTCAATAAACGCAGCATTAAGAGCTTACGTTCGTACCGATCAACGAGCATGGGACAGTTTTTTACCCAGTGTCAATTGAGCTTTACGTGATTCCCTTCATCCTTATCGTATAGTATTCGGCCAAGACATGGTAGTGCCAAGCGTAAGCGGCGCTTGCTGCAGCATTTATTTTGTTTGCCGTGGGATAGAACATCAACTTAAATGTAGGTGCGGAGGCCCGACACGCACATGTCTGTATGGTTCTGGTTTTCACCGGCCAATGTCGAAATCTGTTCCGCCGTATATAAAAAAGTAAGAAGAGTGCCTCCCACCAGAAGTATTCGACGCTGGATGTTTAAGGCCTAATCAGCAGTGTGAGTATCACCGCCAATAGCTCAATTAGGGCTTGAACCGTCCTCTACCTCACATACCCAGCAATTTAATTATACATTTCGATTGCTGTGCGTGGGCCGATAATCTGCGCAGTGCTTTTTGGAATGATACTGGCACAGCTTTGTTTGGATTTCGTCACGGTGCAGCATTGTGCTGACACAACTTTAAGAAATTTCTTCACCTTGCACTTGTGCTAAGCTTTTTTCGTATCAATAAGGAAAAAGTTTTGAGTTTAATTCTTTTTTAATTATATATATGATAAGTTTTTCGATTTATTTTTTTTTAAAGCCATGCTCGTTTTGTTGTAACTACAACAAATTACTCACACATTTCAACACTTAAACATATATAAACTCTACAGACACCTCTTCGTCATCAGGCCTGCTGACATCGATGGAACCTGGAAAATTTTGTGAGTACGGCCTGGCCGAAATTAAAGTGTGGATACAAATGATCCATTATCGAGTTGGTAGGTAATATATAAAATAAAAAGAAAGAAAAGTAGTGACAGCAAAGCGCGCAGCGGTTAACTAAGACTAGATTCATATTCATTTAACAGATAGTCGTTAACTCATTTATTATATATAATGTTATGTTAAATTCACCTTTACACAATAATCAAACGGAGTTACTTATACTACAATTCTATTGTGAAGGTCGATTGACTTTGGTTTCCCGTTTGATACCGCATCTGTCAACGAACTTTATTTTGTTATAGTGACTCTTATGTCAGGGCGTTTTCAACAACCCCACCCCAATTGCCCTGAGCACAGCCGGAACCGTAAAGTAGACAGGGAATTGCCGAGACATCACTTTTTTGCACGTTACAAGGGTGTGGAAAAAAGTCGCGAACATACAGACGGACAGACACTATGACGGACATTGCACAAACCCAATATATTCTTTACCCTCGGTAACGAGTTTAATGATCAAAAATGCATTTATTGCAAATATATCCTATAACAACAATTTCCATATTTTTATACTCGATACCGAAGGTAAAGAGTATATTGGTTTTGTGCAATGTCCGTCATGGTGTCTGTCCGTCTGTCCGTCTGTCCACCCGTATGGTTGCAAGTTTTTCCACACCCTTCAAGCTAGAGACTTGAAACTTTCCAATTCTTTTTATCTATGGGATAGTAAATTAAAGTGTCAAGATGGGGGTTCTACGATAACTGGGGGGCTGGCAAATCGATAAATTCGATAACTCAAAACCGATAAATCCACATATTTCGCACATCCTTACAGCTAGAACTACCAAATTTGGTAAGAAGATAGCTACTAGCAACCCCCAAAAAACTGCATCAAAAATTTTGGAGCCACGCCCCCCTATTCCGCCCCCAGCCCCACGGCATTTTAAAGTCAAAAACGCCTATATCTCCCACAGTTTTTGAGCTATAGCCACCAAATTTGGTGCCAAGATAGGTGATGAGGACCCCCCAAAAACTGCATCAAAAGTTTGGATGCCACGCCCACCAATACTGCCCTAGCCACCCCCATCCGCTCCAAAAACGGGAATGCGTGTATCTTCCAGAGTTGTGGAGCTAGAGCCAGCGAATTTGGTAGGAAGATAGCTGGTAACGACCCCCAAAAAACTGCATCAAAGTTTTGGAGCCACGCCCACCCATTACGCCCCCAGCCCCCCCACATTTTGAAATCAGAAATGGCCATATCTCCTACAGTTTTTGAGCTAGAGCCACCAAATTTGGTGCCAAGATAAATGATAATGACCCCCTAAAAACTGCATCAAAAGTTTGGATTCCACGACCACCAATACTGCCCTAGCCACCCCCATCCACCCCAACGCTTCGTCAAAAACGGGAATGCGTGTATCTTCCAGAGCTAGAGCCTCCAAATTTGGTGGGAAGATAGCTGGTAACGAACCCCAAAAAGTTTTGGAGCCACGCCCACCCATTTCGCCCCCCTTTCCCCACTTTTTACAATTTTCGAGCTAGAGTCACCAAATTTGGTATGAAAATAGCAATTGACATTTCACAAAGATCTGCATCAAAAATTGGGATGCCACACCCAATCATACTGCCCCCAGCCCCCGTTTCACCACTTTATACAAACTTCGAGCTAGAGTCACCAAATTTGGTATGATAGAGCAGTTGACATCCCACATGGATCGGCAGCAAAAATTTGAATTCCACGCCCACCCATACCGCCCCAAGCCCCATAGCCCCCCTTTCACCACCTTTTACATGCTTCGAGCTAGAGTCACCAAATTTGGTATGAAGGTAGCATTTGACATTCCACAAGGATCTGCCGCAAAAATTTGGATGCCACGCCCAACCATACCGCCCCCCCAAGCCCCCCTTTCCCCACCTTATACAAACTTTGAGCTAGAGTCACCAAATTTGGTATGAAGGTAGCATTTGACATTCCACAAGGATCTGCATCAAAAATTTGGATGCCACGCCCAACCATACCGCCCCCAGCCCCCCTTTCCCCACTTTATACAAACTTTGAGCTAGAGTCACCAAATTTGGTATGAAGGTAGCATTTGACATCCCACATAGATCTGCACCAAAAATTTGAATGCCACGCCCAACCATACCGCCCCCAGCCCCCCTTTCCCTACTTTTACAAACTTTGAGCTAGAGTCACCAAATTTGTTATGAAGATTGCAATTGACATTCCACAAAGATCTGCATCAAAAATTTGGATGCAATTCCACCCATACCGCCCCCAGCCCCCCTTTCCCCACTTTATACAAACTTCGAGCTAGAATCACCAAATTTGGTATGAAGATAGCAATTAACATCCGACATGGATGGGCATCAAAATTATTAATACTGGTATCGAGTATACCGCAGTCGGTTGCGTCCGACTGCAACGTTCCCACTTGTTTCTTCTGTGTTTTATTACGGTATTCATTCGTCTTGTGCATTTATGTTTTGCTTCTTATGTGAATGCACACAAACTCACACTTTTTATTGTAGCTTAATTTATTATTATTGCCAACCCGTTTTTCTCTATTATAAACAAAAATATTGTGGGCATAACATAAGCAGAAGAACCGTGTAACTCGACCGCCTCAGTCGGCTGCTTCTCTGCAACTAAGCACAAACAAAACAAAGCGAATGCAGATCAACAGAGAGCGTTCATTAATTCACGAGCGAGACCTCGTCTTTCACTACCACTTTTCTCTGCCGCAACACCAATTCCATCATATTCGTTTACAGGCAGAGACAATTGTTGTACAACAACCACATACTATTTTAATTTTGGACTGCCTATCTGTGTGAGTTATGGCTGCGAATTAACGCAGCGAATAAGCGCAGCGAATACACGCAGTGAGTAAGCGCAGCAAATTCACGCAGCGAATTAGCACAGGAAATGCACGTAGCGAGGTATGCATGTTAGTTACGGCATAGAGTTTTGATAGTGTGTGACTTCATTGCAGCTGATTAAGCAGAAAGCATCATATATGTATGGAGCTAAAAACCCTCTCTGGTGTTGCCTTACCTCTGGAAAAAGAATTTTGGTTGTATCAGCCTATGCAAAAACAAAAAGGGGGGCGTTTGCCTTGAGGTTCAGGAGTTGAAAACGAAAAAGCTAGAGTTTAAAAGAGAAAAATTTAAAGTATATGAACAATTAGCAAAGGACAACAAAATTTTCCACGAAAAAGTATTAAGACTTAATGAAGTTTAATTTAGCTTCTAAATTGCCTTGTTGAGCCGCAATACCTTCTGTTTGTTGACCATGTCAATATATCCTTCTGGCTGCTTCATATAGACCACATGGCTCAACCCAATGTTAAGATACTCCGTCCATTTGGTGCAGATACAATTTCAGCTCAACAGCCAGAGCCAAAGCAAGTGAAGTTGTTTCATATCGGCACACTGGTGAGAATGGCTCCTTGAAATTCACACCAAACTTCCGGGAGCACCATTTTGCTACCGGGCTTTGTAGCGCTCCGGTTCGTCGTTGCTGTCCCTCTTTATTGTGTATGCTCACCTGCAAACAATAGACTTTTTTATTTGTGTAAGTCTACCAATGTCCATGTCCTGTTCTCCACTAATGCATTATACTCGTCATTCATGGCTGCCTGCCAAAATTATTTTGTATGAATGCCGTGGGCTTCATTGTTAGTTATCTGGCAATGGAACTTTTACACCTTGCATTGCGTTAAGAACATTGTTTATTTTCTTTGGTCGCCCTGGTCCTGGACCGATCCTGCCCACCCTGGTTACTATTCCCATCTTGCTGGGATTTGTCTGCGCTGACTTACTCTTCGCTGAGTACTTCCTCTGGAAATTCGTCGTGCCTGCATAGCAACTTTGTCCGACGATATTTCAGCTTCTTTCTGATCGAGTCTGTCCCATGGTATACCACTGTAAGCTTCAGGCCGCGTCCGAGCAAATACCTTCCACAACTCTGCGTGCACCAACACGTTGCGAATTTGTTTGCTCCAGGACACATAATTCCTTATGTAAAAATATTATATTTAATATTTTTAATATTTTACTGTGTAACTCGCGTTAACACGCAGACTCAAACCTGACAACTTTCTTTTTCACAGAACGGCTATTCCTGACCCATAACTTGAAGAAATTATCAAAAGTTTCCAGCGAATCCAGTTTGAGATTTATATAAAAAACGATTTATTCGAAGGTTGGTAACGAACCAACATAAACTCAAATGTGTGAGACATACGCTCAATAAAATAATAGCGTATTCTCTCACTTACTTTACATTCATATTGTTATAACTGTAAATGCGCACATTGGATACAATTCAACGCTAAGAAATTCTGTGTCTATTGCAGTGAACAACGTCTATAAGAATGAAACAAGGATACTACCCTGAGAAACATTGAGCGTTCAGTTAGGCGAAATTTAAGAAGCAAATTGTTTACAGATACTAAAAGAGATTTTAGCTTAAATAGTTATCCATTGTACCAAACGCTATCAAACGTATGCTTAACATCCAAGAATACTGCAAAATTATACTGCTTATCTTCTAAAGCTTCTGGGGCATTTTGTATCACCCTATGAACTTGCTCTGGTGTACCGTACCGTGATGATGCCGAAAACTAAATTAATGATCTAGGATTACAATCTGAACAGCATCAACCTTGGATAATCTTCCAAGGAATATTCTTTCAAAAACGTTAGATTAGGTCGTAAGCAAACTTACCGGTCTATTTGACTCAACATCTCTTTTCGAGAGATAGAATTGCATAGAACAGCCAAAACTATCACTAGCTAATCTGGCGAGTTTAGGGATTTCTGCCGTCTGGTTAAGACTGCGAATCTTTAAGAGGACTTCCATAAGAGAAATAGGTCGAATACGCTAAATAAGGTAGAGTTCTGAATTTAAAATTTATTCAGTTTCTTGTACCTGGAAGGTAATGGCAGTTCAAAAGGCATTTGATCGACACCTTGGTGCCTGTTGCTCGTTGCTTTTCGTTGCTTTCAATTTGAAACCATGATTTCCATTTGTATGAGCATTGTGGATCACTTCCTCAAAGTATTGCATATAATTGTCCATTAGTAGTTGTCTTAGTTTTGCAGCAGCTATTTCCTATAAAAATATATGTATCTTGCTCTTAAACTTAAAGAAGACTTTTTTACACTTGCACCCAGCAGTTTTTCCCATTTTTAAAGCAAGTCGTTTCAAATTTACCCTCAACATTCTGTAACATTTGCTATGTCCATATTGACGTGCAATTCAAGTCGTACATTGGAGTGGATAAGGATAATCAGGTATAAAATCTGAACAATATAGTATTTGATGAAATTTTCAACTCATATTTATTGATTGTTGCAAAATATATAAAACACATTCGACAAAGTATATAAGAACATGTGGAAACGTTGCAGTCGGACGCAACCGACTGCGGTATACTCGTTACTAGTATTAAAACCGGTAAATAGAGGCCTGATTGCAAAGGGGTACGGATGCGGCAGGGGTGAACGCTGCCTTCAAGATTCTTCGATGCAGATGGGGATGCCACCAACTATCTTCATACCAAATTTGGTGACTCTAGCTCTAGAGGGGCTGGGGGCGGTATGGGTGGGTGTGGCATCCAAATTTTTACTGCAGATCTTTGTGAAATGTCAATTGCTATCTTCATACCAAATTTGGTGACACTAGCCCAAAGTTTGTAAAAAGTGTTGAAAGGGTGGCTGGGGCGGTATGGGCGGGCGTGGCATCAACATTTTTATACTCGATACCGAAGGTAAAGAGTATATTGGTTTTGTGCAATGTCCGTCATGGTGTCTGTCCGTCTGTCCGTCCGTATGTGTGCAAGTTTTTTCCACACCCTTCAAGCTAGAGACTTGAAACTTTCCAATTCTCTTTATCAATAGGATAGTATATTAAAGTGTCAAGATTGGGGTTCTACGATAACTGGGGGGCTGGCAAATCGATATATTCGATAACTCAAAAACGATAAATCCGCATATTTCACACACCCTTACAGCTAGAACTACCAAATTTGGTAAGAAGATAGCTACTCGCAACCCCCAAAAAACTGCATCAACAATTTGGAGCCACGCCCCCCCATTCCGCCCCCAGACCCCCCGCATTTTAAAGTCAAAAAAGCCTATATCTCCCACAGTTTTTGCCAATTTAGCTGATGATGACCCCCCAAAAACTGCACCAAAAGTTTGGATGCCACGCCCACCAATACCGCCCTAGCCGCCCCCAGATGCCCCAACGCTTCGTAAAAAACGGGAATGCGTGTATCTTCCAGAGTAGTGGAGCTAGAGCCACCAAATTTGGTAGGAAGATAGCTGGTAACGACCCCAAAAGAACTGCATCAAAGTTTTGGAGCCACGCCCACCCATCCCGCCCCCAGCCCCCCACATTTAGAAATCAGAAAAGCCTATATCTCCCACAGTTTTTTAGCTAGAGTCACCAAATTTGGTGCCAAGATAGATGATGATGACCCCCCAAAAACTGCATCAAAAGTTTGGATGCCACGCCCACCAATACCGCCCTAGCCACCCCCATCTGCCACAACGTTTCGTCAAAAACGGGAATGCGTGTATATTCCAGAGTAGTGGAGCTAGAGCCACCAAATTTGGTAGGAAGAATGCTGGCAACGACCCCCAACAATCTGCATCAAAGTTTTGGAGCCTAGCCCATCCATTCCGCCCCCCTTTCCCCACCTTATACAAACTTTGAGCTAGAGTCACCAAATTTGGTATGAAGGTAGAATTTGACATTCCACAAGGATCTGCAGCAAAAATTTGGATGCCACGCCCAACCATACCGCCCCAGCCCTCCTTTCCCCACTTTATACAAACTTCGAGCTAGAGTCACCAAATTTGGTATGAAGGTAGCAATTGACATCCCACATGGATCGGCAGCAAAAATTTGAATGCCACGCCCACCCATACCGCCCCAAGAGCCATAGCCCCCCTTTCACCACCTTTTACATGCTTCGAACTAGAGTCACCAAATTTGGTATGAAGGTAGCATTTGACATTCCACAAGGATCTGCAGAAAAAATTTGGATGCCACGCCCAACCATACCGCCCCCAGCCCCCCTTTCCCCACTTTATACAAACTTTGAGCAAGAGTCACCAAATTTGGTATGAAGGTAGCATTTGACATTCCACAAGGATCTGCACCCAAAATTTGGATGATATTCCACCCATACCGCCCCCAGCCCCCCTTTCCCCACTTTATACAAACTTCGAGCTAGAGTCACCAAATTTGGTATGAAGATAGCAATTGACATCCCACATGGATGGGCATCAAAATTTTTAATGCTGGTATCGAGTATACCGCAGTCGGTTGCGTCCGACTGCAACGCTTCCACTTGTTTCTACAGATCTTTGTGGAATGTCAATTGCTATCTTCATACCAAATTTGGTGGCTCTAGCTCGGAGTTTGTAAGAAGTGGTGAAAGGGGGGCTGAGGGCGGTATGGGCGGGCTTGGCATCCAAATTTTGATGCAGATCTATGTGGGATGTCAATTGCTATCTTCATAACAAATTTGGTGACTCTAGCCCAAAGTTTGAAATAAGTGGAGAAAGAGGGGGCTGAGGGCGGTATGGGCGGGTGTGGCATCCAAATTTTTGATGCAGATCTATGTGGAATGTCAATTGCTATCTTCATACCAAATTTGGTAACTTTAGCTCAAAGATTGTTAGTGGTGGGGAATGGGGGCGGAATGTGTGGGCGTAGCTCCATAACTTTGATGCAGATTTTTGGAGGTCGTGGTTAGATATCTTCCTACCAAATTTGGTGGCTCTAGCTCCACAACTCTAGAAGATACACGCATTCCCGTTTTTGACGAAGCGTTGGGGCGGATGGGGTGGCTAGGGCAGTATTGGTGGGCGTGGCATCTAAACTTTCGATGCAGTTTTTGGGGGTGGAATGGGTGGGCGTTGCTCCAAAATTGATGATGCACTTTTTGGGGGTTTCTATTAGCTATCCTCTTGCCGAATTTGGTAGTTCTAGCTGTAAGGATGTGCGAATTATGTGGATTTATCGGTTTTGAGTTATTTGCCAGCCCCTCAGTTATCGTAGAATCCCCATCTTGCAACTTTAATTTACTATCCCATAGATAAAGAGAATTGCAAAGTTTCAAGTCTCTGGCTTGAAGGGTGTGGAAAAAAGTTGCGAACATACAGACGGACGGACACCATGACGGACATTGCACAAACCCAATATACTCTTTACCTTCGGTAACGAGTATAATTACAATTAAAAAGTAAAATTCTGCAAATGTAGTAGTGAAAGTTATATTATGTTCCACGAAACCACATGAGTTTAAGCTACCTGTTGCACGTCCGCAGAATAATAAAAATCACGTCGCAACACTCCCGTGCATACATAAATTAATTCCAAAACGATCAACAAGTTCATTCAACAACGAAGAAATCGAAAAAAATTTTATTGCTGCTTATAACTATGTGTAGGTTTTACATTCGAGGCTTAAAACATACTAGTTGACATACACACCGTCCATTTCAGTTTCGGTACCAGTTTCAATCAATTGCTAGAGCTCCGTTGAAAATGAAAATAAATTCTCTAACAGTTTTCGTTTATGTGTACATTACAGTATGCACCTGTACATCTGATATATCTGATACAACGGATACGTATGTGGATGCGTTTCAAATTTCACATAATAATATTGGTTATGGTGCGTAAATCTGACGTTTGAAGTTTTAAGAGTTAACAAAAAAAAAACCATTAAAGTTACCAAATTGAATAAAAGTAAAATTCTCAGAGCTGCTTAATATACTTTTCAAAGTGTTTCGCTTGTGAAGCCACAACTTAATGTAGTTACCAGGAAAAAAGGGAGCATCTTTGACCTCACATGGTATGCGCGTATATATGTTCCTGGATCAGCGAATATGAGCGCGTCTATTTCGGGGAATATTTCAAATAAATTTTGGTTTTGCAAAGCGCAAGTCAAATCTATTTTAAATTATCGATAAATCTGCCCGTTTCGGATACACACACACTATCGATAAAAATAAAAACGGACATTTTGAACTTTGATATAAAAATGATCATCCGTGAAATTTTATTAACATCGCACTGTGGTTTGGCTTGTATGGCGCCGCGGCCATAAATACTTCCCTTAGAGATATCGATTTGAACTTTTTACCAAAAATCTAATAAAATATTTCAAATTTATTTTAAAAAATATAGCGACTTCGGACGACTACATCCGATATCTCCCATAGAAACGATCAGAAAATTTTTGTTAGCTTTTCTTTATTTCTTTCCATACTTAAAACTATAATACAAAAACATACAATGGAATGCAAAACTCAATGACAACCCCTAACCTGACAACCAAAGTATGTATATACATATATATGTACATACAAATTTAGTAGAAAAAACTAAAAATAATAGAAAAAATCCAACACTATTCATATTGTTTCGTAAAGTAAATTAATCGTTGACTCTGGAAGCGTTGAATTATGTTTATAGGTTAGTGTCCTTTGTCCACTAATAAAGGGATCAGAGCTTAAAAGCAATCTGTTCATCAAATCTGTGTTTGAGGCGACGCGTGAAATTTTGCGTGTATGTTGCATGCGGAACTTTTTAATATCTTTAATTCTGGCCTATGCGGCTTCTTCAGAAAGCTCGCCAATTGAAACTAAGAAATGTTTTATAATATCAGGAGCGTGGAGTAAAACTTTATGGACAATTGGAGGGAGATAAAACCAGGCATACTTGTCAATCAACTGCTTTGCGGTTTCAAGAGCATAGTCCCCAAAATTCGCTGGGTTAATCTTGTAGCCCGAAGACATAGCTTGCAGCAAAGTTGATACTCTGATTATTATGTCTTTATCAATTCCCGTAATTACGGCAGATATTTCAGGATTATTGAAAAACTTTCTAGCTGTGTTGCCATCATTCGAAGTTCCACTTCCTCCAGTCTTAGGTTTAACTACTATCAAACCCATTTTTGCTCTGAACTCCTTTTGAGTATTTGTTTTCCTTATTATTTTCCGTTTTGCCTCTTCTGATCGGATTTGCCATATTTTCTCATCCAATCTGTATGAAATCGAATATACGCATGTAGTGGTGACAGCCCGAACTCAAATCGGTCCTCGTGAATTCTTTTTTTGAAGAATATTTAAGTTGTTAATGTCTGTGGGCTTGGCATTACATGTGTAGCATTTTGTTGAGGTTGTTTCGCTTAAAGCGTTACAAACTTTTCCATCAATCATAGTAAGTTGCAATGAGTGTTTGATTACAATTATTCGATTTCCAATTGCAACTATACTATATTGTATACATGCGTGAAAAAACACATTTATAAGAAGCGCCTATTAAAACAAAACAAGATAGAAACTATACAAATTGAAATGCCAAATTGTATACGAACATAAAGGACGAAAACAAAAGTAACATCACAAAAACAAGGGAAGAGTAGCTGATAGTGTTGCAAACTTGATCTTGAATATTAGTAAGACGGCTTTAGTTTTTTAATGTTTACACACAAATCTGCAACTATCTGCAGGTAAACTTTACGTTTATATTACCTTTAAACATTGACAAAAACAATGATAACACACACAATGGGGGAATCGGGGGGTAACGCAACTAAAACTTCAACTAAACATAAAAAGACGTCCACAAAACACACAAAAAATATTAATTCGATTTTTCTAATTTCACTAAAAAAAAAATTAGGATTAATTTAATTCTTAACAACTTTATTTTAAGTAAATACCTTCAACTTCAAAATGCATTTTGAATAAATGAAATCGGAGCACTATATCAAACGTTTGACCACTTTGAAGAGCAATATTCTTTTGTAAAATGCTTGCTAGCGCAGCTGCGCTGCAACTATGTATGCATTATCACGCTTTGCATTCTATTGTTAGAAAGTCCCGTTACAATTCCAGAAAAAAACAGTTTGCCATCATGAAGTTTGGTCATTTAAGAGACAATTTGTATAGATCGTGTAAAAATATTTAGTGATAGATTTTTTTATTTTTGGCCTATGAACCCAACCACTGTGTATCGGTTTAGAAGCACAAAACACAAACACCATTTAGCATATGCAAGCATTTTCATGAAATGGGTGCACCCACACACAAATCAATCTGTAACAAAGCAAATCAATTATGCAGATAAGAGTGAAAGTAGAACTACGAAAATAATAAGTTTTTCAGCCAACAAGTGTAAATAGTAAAGTTTTTAGCCTTTTTGAGTTTTTTCTGCCGAAAACTCTGTTGAGAGTTCATTGAACATTTAATCTAGTGTCACAGATTAAAAAGAAACGAAAAAAAAAAACCAAATAGTGTTGGAACTCACGGGCGATGTGTTAACACCTGATTGTTGGTGTTTGTAACTGTATTATTGCTATGAGCTCAATTTCTTTAACAAAAATAATATTTTATTGAATTGGGTTTAATTTTTGAATTTGGGCTCATCATTCGTCACTTCATTCTCTTATTATTAGTCTGTAAGTGTGAGTGTGTGTGTATTCACATAAGAAGCAATAAAGAATTGCATTAGACGAATGATAAATGTTTGACACTCTTATTATGTTGGAAAATGATATTTTATTAAACTGTTTTTAGTTATTTCTCAACTGTGTGCTAACACCAACCTTTGCTAATCAAAATATGCAATTATTGCAAATATATCCTATAAATACATATCCACAATAGAATTTATATATTGTTAGGGTATCCAACATTCATCCTTCGTCTTGTGCATTTATGTTTTGTTTTTTTTTGAATGCACACAAACTCACACTTTTAACTATAGCTTAATTTATTATTGCCAACCCGTTATTCTCTATTATAAACAAATATATTAATAATTGCCAACCCAGAAACCCTGCACCTACAAATAAATAAGCTGGCACGTAATAGAAACTTCTTTTTTTTTTTTTTTTTTAAATTTAATGTATTGGACCAATAACACAGTTAGTTTTTATTGCAACACAGTGATCTTCATTAGTAAATTCGGCAAGCCTGGTTGACTTCAGGCGTAGTTGTGGGTCTTGTGGATGAGGTTGACTTCCTTTGGATCGTCACCAGGCTATTGTATTAGGTTTCCAAATGACCTGCGCTTAAGTCTTCTAACGACTCTTCTCCCCGCAAGCTCTCTAGCCAGCCGGCTTCGGTGCCGCTGCAAACGTGCGTTGTATCTGATGGAATAAGCTCCAACTTGGCTGTCTATAACTTCTTTGTAACTGTTTTTGTGGTTTTTTGTGGGCATAACGTCTTATGTGAAAAATATGTGTGGCAGACAGAAGCAACACATTTTCCAATCTCACGCTGACATTGTAAACCTCCTTACACTAAAACAGTAGTAAGAAGACTCTAGTCGGGAGAGCACGACTAGAATACCAACCCGTGCACTAATAATTAATTATGTAGACTTGGTACGACTAGCTTCATCGATTAGTCAATCTCCGATGTTTCTCAACCGATTTTGACGAAATTTTCAGAAAAGTTCTATCATTACCCATTACTTCAATCCTTATTTTTAGATTTTCCAAATTCGATATTTTTTTGTTATCGATTCCATGTGTATATCGGAAACCAGAATAGTTATCAATAATTTGAAGCAAACTTGTTCTGCTCATTCTATAGGAAAACTTAAATATTAAATAAATATAAATAATATATAAATAAATAAATAAATAAATATAAATAAATAAATAAATATAAAATTTCATTAAAAAATACAAACTTTCAAAAATTTCTGGCCGAATATAGTTTAAAGCTATGATAAGTGGTGTTTTTTCTTTTATTTTAATTAATAAAATTATGGGGAAAAACGGATATAAAATAAAATGCAGCACTAAGCTGTTAAACTTTACAAAGGTAGAAACATAATTATTGTGAATATTATCAGCGATGTTAACCATATATTTTTGTTGAGAAAACCGAGCATATCCACGTTTTTGTCTTTCGAACGCGATCTTTTTTCTGATATTATCAGGCCAGCCTTGCTGAAAGTCCGCTCTGACTCGACAGACGTTGCCGGGATACATAAACATTTCAAAACACATTTTCTTTATGGCTGAAAGTCATCTTCCACAACCTTAAAGATTAAAAGTTAAGCGAAAAAAAACTAAATCAATTTTAAATAGCCTTCCAGTAATCCAAAGGATCGGTACTCTGCGCAGCGTTTTGCCTTTCCAATTACTGTCTTTTGATAAGAATGGTATCAGCTCTTTTGGAATGGACTTTATTTTTATTTTTTCTTCAAAAAATGAAAAAAGTGAATGTTTATCTTCATGTTCGCGATTTCTTTGGGATATTTGCAGTACAGGAGTGTCTCTAAGTATTATCATCTTATTTTCCAAACCTATGCGGCTTGATCTGCATTAGCGGTAGACAAAAACCCTTCTTTTTTAAAACGTGGGTCCAACAACGTATATAAGCGTGGAACTGACCTGCGTTAGTAAATTAATAATCTTTTTTGTATTCCTGCTATCAAGTCGTCACAAAGCAGTAAGGCACATGATGTTCCTATTTTCGTCTGCATATTGTAAAGTTTTTGCAAAAGTCAATTTGCCAGTGGAATTATAAGTGACATTGTCCCATAATTTCCGCTACATTTTTTAGTTGCTTCCAGGAAAGGGCAAAGCAACATTTCAATCTCAGTAAGAGAATTTATTTCGTCAGCAGTAAGCGTTGGTGGGGCTTTAGCAGTCGTTAGCAAGACGTTAGATGTAGCCACTCTTGTTTCTAAAATTCTTTTGATCATCAAATACGTACTGTTCCATCTAGTAACATCATCTTGTTTCAGTTTTAAAGGATTGTCGCAATTTTGTTCTGCCATTAATTTTTCATAGATGACATAATTTCTTTAAACAAAAATAGATCGACTATCGATAGTCTTAAACACTATCGATGGTGCCGATAGTATACAAAAATCGATAGTGCCATTGATAGTTTGCCACCACTAATTGATAGTCGGTTACGTCCAACTGCAATGTTCATACTCGTTAATGAAGGTAAAGACTCTTTCTCCGACAGACTCCGTCTGCCCGACCGTATGAACGCAACTTTTTTCCACACCCTTCAAGCTAGAGACATTAAACTCTCCAAATATCTTTATCTATGCCATAGTAAACTAAAGTGTCAAGATTGGGGTTCTACGATAACCGGGAGGGAGGCTGGCAAATCGATAAATTCGATAACTCAAAACCGATGAATCAAAATTTTTCTTTCACCATTAAAGCCAAATTTAATAAGAAATTCGGTAAGAATATAGCTTCCAGCAACCCAAAAAAAACTGCATCAAAAATGTTGGAGCCACGCCCACCAATTCCGCCCCAGCCCTCCGCATTTTGAAATCAGAAAAGACTATATTTACATACCACAGTTTTTGAGATGGAGCCACCAAATTTGGTGCTTAGAATAATGATGTTGACCCCAAAAAAAACTGCATCAAAAATTTGGATGCCACGCCCACCAATACTTCCCTAACCGCCCCCAGCTGCCCCAACGCTTCATTTAAAACGGAAATGCGTGCATCAGAGTTGCTGAGCGACAGTCACAAAATTTAGTATAAAGATAACTGGTAGCGACCCCCAAAGATTTGCATCGAAAGTTTGAATGCCACGCCCACCCATACCGCCCCCAGCCCCCTTTCTTCGTCTTTTACAAAATTTGAGCTAATGACACTGAATTTGGTATAACGATAGCAATTGAAATTCCACAAATATCTGCAGCAAAAATGTGTATGCCACGCACACCCATACCGCCCCCAGCCCCCTTCCCCAACCTTTTACAAACTTTGACCTATAGTCACCAAATTTGGAAGGAAGATAGTTGGTGGCATCCCCATCTGCATCGGAGAATCTTTAAGGCAGCGGACACCTCTGCTGCATCCGTACCCCTTTGCAATCAATCCTCTTTTTAATACTGGTAACAAGTATACCGCAGTCGGTTGCGTCCGACTGCAAAGTTTCCACTTGCTTTAGTTATTTACATAAATTTGTTTTACTTTCATCTTTATTTAATTAGCTGCTCAAAAAGGAGGACATCAGTATGACCCGCCAAAAGATAATAGCTATTTACCACCAGCTCCGTTGTCAGCGGATTCTGTGTACGGTGGTCCATCCGTACCAATATATAATTCACTTCCACAAGTAGTTTATAAACCATCAAACCCATTCCCATATCATAACCACGATTCGTTGTTTGAAAAATTTAAATCTAAAGTAAGCCTCTTTACAATTGGTAAATTAATTCTTAAGCTACTTATATTTAAAAAAATTGTTAAATTTATTGGTATAATTTGTTTGCTTCTGGTTTTACCTAAGCTGAAAAATATGTTTAATGAAAGCATGCCTATGGAGGACGAGGACATGAGCAGCAAAATCGTGAAAACTGATAAAGGTACGGTAATGTAAGACACAAATAGTATGAAGAGAACCTAATTGCGAACCTCTTATTTTCAGATGTATTACAAAATCAAATAAATGAAGTTTTTGAGTTTATAAATAACTCTATTCATGACTTCGATAAAGATTTATAATGATGTAAATGTAAAAAAAAAAACTGTTCATTCAAAACAAGAAAGCATTCAAATGTTTTTTATAGCTGCAAAAGTATTATTGATTTATTTATGTTTACAATACACAATATTTATGTATCTAAAAATAACCAAAAAATAAATAAATATTACAAGTTGTGAGTGCTGTGTGAGTATTTATATGAAATCAGATTCTTTAATTCACAAATACAATGTAGCATTGCACAAATTTTAACAATTTTTTTGACATTGTATCTAGGCCTGTTTCTTAAGGCATTCTTGCAAATAGGTTTTGCGGTAGACACGTCTCAAATAATCGCACTTACAAAATACTTAAAATGGCTCAAAGTAAATCCAGGTAACGACATCGGCCTTTGTGTCAAGAATAAATTTTATTTAAGTACTGATGGGTGCAAATTCAAAGCAAATTTTTTTTTTACATAAAAAAACTTAGCTTATTGGTCGGAAGCAAAATAATTAAAATCTCAAAGTCATTACCTGCTAAAAGAGGTCTTATAAAAAATTGTATAAAGGGAAAGCATTGTTTGCAGACCTCTTTTTATTAAGCTCCGATTAATTAAATCCTAAACGCAAAACACTTCAAAATATATTTTATGCGAAAAGACGCTGAGAGCAATGAATCAGCACAAGTAGTTTATAATCAGGCAGTGGCCGATCTATTTGCTGAGTATTTTCAATCAGAATACTCAACGAGCTTATATAAATGCAATTACTCCTATCCTTTTCAAGTTCAAACGTCAAATTGCATAAATGTCCCAGTAATAACTCAGTGTGCGCTCCTTAGTGACCTTAACTCTATCAAACCAGGCTACTTACCTGGTCCTGATGGAGTGCCAGGTTGCATAATGTGCTGATTCACTTAACCCATAAAATGGGTAAATAAGGGTATAATGGTTTTGTGCAAAAGTTTGTAACAGGCAGAAGGAAGCATCTCCGACCCTATAAAGTATATATATTCTTGATCAGCATCAACAGCCGAGACGATATAGCCATGTCTGTCTGTCCGTCTGTCTGTCTGTCTGTCTGTCTGTCCGTCTGTATGAATGCGTGGATCTCAGAGACTACAAGAGCTAGAGACTTCAGATTTTGTATATAAGTTCTCCTATACTATAAGCAGAACAAGTTTGCTTCAAATTATCGATAACTATTCTGGTTTCCGATATACACATGGAATCGATAACAAAAATATATCGAATTTGGAAAATCTAAAAATGAGGGTTGAAGTAATGGATAATGATAGAACTTTTCTGAAAATTTCGTCCAAATCGGTTGAGAAACACCGGAGATATTGAACTTAATCGATGGAAGCTAAGTTAGTATACCAAAGTCTTATATAAATTAAATATATTTATTGCAACTGGGTTCAGGGTATCTTCTAGTCGGGCTCTCCCGACTAGAGCCTTCTTACTTGTTCTTTTTGTACACTCATTCTTCACCTTTCAAATTATACACAAGCATTAAAGCATAAGTAAGTCAAAGTTACAGCTATGCCCACCAGGCACAATATTCAAGGGGCGAATCGCTTTGCAATACTCAGCGACAGCCCCAAATCCAAAAGATAAAAGCCTTCACCACTGTCGGAAGCTTTCCCAGAACGCCCTACTCCTAATTTACCTAATAACAAATTCATTATTATGTCAGCTACTGACAATAAAAACCCATTCTCCACATACTCCTGTTTTGCTGTAGAGCGTGCAATTAAAATCATCTACAAAAACATATCAAAAATTAATCGAATGCGTGATGGAAATTTACTAATATTCGTAGAGAATGCAACAATAGCAAAGAAATTCATCGCTTCCAAAGAACTCCATGGTATATGCCAAATATCATGTGAATACCACAAAAATCTTAATTACTGCAAAGGCACAGTATACGCCCCCTGCCTTAACAACATACCAAACGAAGAAATACTTAAGAAACTCAAGTCTCAAGGAGATGTCGATGTATATAAATACACAAAACTCATAGATGGCAAAACAATTCCGTCTGGCGTGGTGCAGCTCACCTTCAATCTATACCATCTTCCCCAAAAAATACAAATATCATGCCATGTCGTAAAGGTTAAAGAGTATATACCAAACCCAATGCGCTGCAAAAATTGTCAAATTACAGGCCACACAGCAAAGTATTGCAAAGGCACAACGGTTTGTGCCCATGTGGTCTACCAGTTCACAAACCAACTCAGTGCACTCGTACTTTCTGCGTGAACTGTATAGGAGAGCATGCATAGCTGACTTAGCTTCAATCGATTAAGTTCAATATCTCCGGTGTTTCTTAACCAATTTGCACGAAATGTTCAGAAAAGTTCTACCATTACCCATTACGTCAACCCTCATTTTTAGATTTTCCAAATTCGATATTTTTTGTTATCGATTCCATGTGTATATCGGAAACCAGAATAGTTATCGATAATTTTAAGCAAACTTGTTCTGCTCATGCTATAGGAGAACTTAAATACAAAATCAGAAGTCTCTAGCTCTTGTAGTCTCTGAGATCCTCGCGTTTATACAGACGGAAAGACGGAGAAAGACAGACGGGCAGACAGACGGACAGACGGACATGGCTATATCGTCTCGGCTGTTGATGCTGATCAAGAATATATACACTTTATGGTGTCGGAGATGCTTCCTTCTGCCTGTTACATACTTTTGCACAAAACCATAATACCCTTATTTACCCATTTTATGGGTTAAGGGTATAAAAATTCCAAAGACAAAATAAAAATTAAAAGCACACCCGAAAAACCTTTTGACTTCATTAACATAAAATTCACAAGAGCAATGCTAGAAAATAACTCAACTCACACAGAAAAGATTACCTCAAGCGACTCAGAAACAGACACAGACATCAATTACGAAAGAAATTAATATAACACCAACAACCAATATCACTCAACGCTCTCTGATACGGATAGTATCATAGCAGACGTTGAGTTTTGATAAATCCTCTAAAAGCCCTTTTAGGCTGTGCTCGCTCTCTTTCTCGGTCCCCGCGAAAGCCTCTAATGATCTATGCATTAAGGCGCAGCTTCACTGAACCGAGAGGGAGACCGAGCAAGAGAGAGATTTTAAAACAACACAAAAACCAATACGAAACGAATTAACACAACTCACTTACTAACATAATGACTTTAAAAATATTGCAATGGAACATAAATGGTTATAAAGACAAATACCATAATCTCTCTCTCTCTCTCTCTCTCTCTTAATAAAAAACCAAAACCCACATATAATAGCCCTACAAGAGACCCATATAACCGATCCTAACTTAAAAATTCCCATACCAAACCAATACTCACTATATAATACGAGCGCAGTCCACTATTAATTCGTACGACACGTTCTTTGAGGTACACGCAAGGTTTTATGGAATGTATGGTCAAAGTATGGAATCAATGGAAAGGTCATTAAATTTCCTTTGAATGATAAAGTACTGTTCTTAACCTATTAAGAACCAATTGAAAATTTTCAATTCTTGTAAAAGTCTACTTTTTAAACTTTTTTCCCCCGGCTTAAACAAACAATTTTTTGATGCAAAAAGTTACTTCAAACAATTCTAATAGTGTCTGAAAAAGAAAATTTTCAAAAATCTCTTCCCATGTTTTTTTTATGATTTTTTTAAAATTGCTAAAGATGGCAATTTTGCC
Organism: Scaptomyza flava; assembly: GCA_030179655.1. NCBI lineage: Eukaryota > Metazoa > Arthropoda > Insecta > Diptera > Drosophilidae > Scaptomyza > Scaptomyza flava. The sequence goes on along the minus strand of JARNME010000012.1, from coordinate 37,980,983 downwards.
CACTTTTCATACAAACTAGTCGTTTCTAGCAATTTTAAAAATATCATTAAAAACACATGTGAAGAGATTTTTGAAAATTTTCTTTATCAGACACTATTGAAATTGTTTGAAGTAACTTTTTGCATCAAAAAATTGTTTGTTTAAGCCAGGGGAAAAAAGTTTAAAAAGTAGACTTTTACAAGAATTGAAAGTTTTCAAAGTTTTCAATGGGTACTTAATGGGTTAAGAACATACTTTATCATTCATACGGAAATTTAATGACCTTTCCATTGATTCCATACTTTGACCAAACATTCCAAAAAACATTGCGTATTCCTCAAAAAACGTGTCGTACGAATAAATAGTGGCCTGGGCTAGTAAGAATGATATCAATTCGCTAGCTCCTAAAGCTAACAGAGGAGTATCAAAAAATATACAACATAAAATAGTAAACCACCAATCAAACATCTTAGAAACATGTGCAGTAATAAAAGCCAAAACACCGTTTATAATTATTAACACCTACTTTTTTCCCACGGACAAGTTCATAGAGCAAGACCTTCACAACCTAATAAACAGTTTCAATAAGCCAGTTTTATAGCTAGGAGACTTTAACGCCTGGCATTCGCTCTGGGGATCACCCTCAAATAATCCAAGAGGAAATATTATAGCAAATTTTGTACATAACAGCAATCTTATTGTACTAAACAAAGGAGACCACACACACTACTCCACACATAACACCTTCACACACGTTGACCTAGCGTTTTGCTCACCACCACTTAACCTTAACGCCACCTGGGCTATATATGAGGATCTCTACGGGAGTGACCACTACCCAATACGTAAACAAATATTTCCCCTAGCAAACACAAAAGAAGCTTACAAAACACATACAGTGTGCCAACAAAGTGTTTACACACTGTGAAAAAATTTTATTTTTTCACTTTAGAGCTATAAGAGACACACTAATTGTTGTTTTAAATTTTTTTTCATAATTTTTTTATGTTCTTCATTCAATTCTCTTTTAAAACTATTAATCAAACTTAAAAAAATATTAACATTAACAAAATATAATAACAAAAACTAAAAAAGGCACTAAATTCAACTGCCAACAAAGTGTTTACACAATGTCAGTCTATTTAATATTTCTTGGTATTTAACTACAACTAATACTTTGTGTGTCCACCGTTGGCTTCTAAAACTGCTCCCAGACGGCGTTTCATCGATTTGATCAGATTTTGAACGTATTTCAATGGAATATTTTGCCATTCTTCCAAGATTATCGCCTTAAGATCAACTCTATTTTTGGATGGCGTTTGGCGGTCCGTTTTTTAAGGTAAGCCCACAGATTTTCAATTGGGTTGAGGTCTGGGCTTTGGGCAGGAGCATCGAACACCTTTTTACAATTGTATAGCAGCCAGCACCTCACCGTATGTGCTTTGTGCTTAGGATCATTGTCCTGGTACAATTTAAAAGTTGGCTTGCCATCATTTATAAATCCAAATTTGTTGGCACTGGATACCAAATGTTTGCGCAATATGTTCAGATATTGTTGGGCATCCATAGTATTTTCGATGAAGCACAATTCACCAACTCCTTTGCTTGAGATGCACCCCCAAACCATCACTGACAATTTGCCAAACTTTACAGTGGGTATAATATTTTTGGATTCAAGTGCTTTCAACGGCTTGCGCCACACTCTACTGGGTCCATCATTATAAAATAGCATCATTTTCGATTCATCACAGAACACTACGATCTTTCTGACCATAACTCGCTCTGCTCTCGAAGTTATCAATCGCGGCCGTCCAGTTGAAGGCTTTGCCTCCAGCCTTCCCTCGTTTTTTGCGCGGTTTATAATATTGTAAACAGTTTTTCTGCTAATTGCAAACATATCTGCAATCTCCGAAGCCGATTTACCGATGGTGGAGTTGTAATAAACCAACTGGTTCATGTCAAAAGATAACCGTTTGCCTGGCATATTAAAATCGTATAAAACTCTTCCAATAATAAACAAATTCTACCCACAAAAAAAGAAAATTCTTAGAAAAATGCATTATCAATAGCTATGCGCCTTTTACTTTAAGAAAAGTAACTGTAAATACGAAAAAATTCGACGTAAATAAACCAAAAAGAAGATGTGTAAACACTTTGTTGGCAGTTGAATTTAGTGCCTTTTTTAGTTTTTGTTATTATTTTTTGTTAATGTTAATATTTTTTTAAGTTTGATTAATAGTTTTAAAAGAGAATTGAATGAAGAACATAAAAAAATTATGAAAAAAAATTTAAAACAACAATTAGTGTGTCTCTTATAGCTCTAAAGTGAAAAAATAAAATTTTTTCACAGTGTGTAAACACTTTGTTGGCACACTGTAGATACAAATTTCATTCAGCAAACTGGGAATTATTTCAGAAAAATATAGAGATACTAACACAAAGACTAATTACAACAAATAATATTAATCAACCAGCAGCCAAAATTCTCTAAATAGTTAAGGCATCTGCTAACAAAGCAATACCCACATCCAACCCCAACAGAAAGAATAATAAACACGTATGCTGGTGGAACCCAGAACTTGAAAAATTAAAAAAAGAAAAATTAAAATGTTTAAATAGTCTAAGAAAACACCTAAGCACAGAATACATGCTAATGTACAAAAAAAAGCGAACGCAAAACTTAAATATACAGCAAAAAAAAGCACAAAGAATTAGCTTTGCTAAGTTTACAGAAGTGTTATATCTGATATATGTATTTATTCATTAACAATAAGACATGTCTGTCTTTTACAAGAACAGATAAAAAACTACTTCTTATTCTTCTTGATTACAATTCAGGGATGGAAACTCTGCACGATACATATCGATAGTAGCGTGGCGATACTACATCTCTCCCCTTCTTATTTACTGCCTAGCAACTGTCGTCGTTTGTAGAACACCGCGAACTGCACCACCCACTTTGCGCAATTGATCGACGTGTCGCTTCCACATCCTTTGATCATCAAGACGAATTTGGTAGTGATCGCCTTGCTGCTTGACAACTGTTGCGAACTGCCATTTGTTTTTGCTTAAATAGTCTCGAGCCGCAACTCTCTCACCTGCAGAAAATATTAGATTCAGTGTAAGTTTTCTCGTTCTGTGGCAATATTAATTCCAAACGCGATTGTATTTGACGTCCAAACATGAGCATAGACGGTGACTTCCCAGTCAATGGATGTACGGCTCTTCTATAAGCCATCAATACTTTCGGAAGTTCGGTGGTTACATTGCTCCCGGTACATTTTAATGCTTTCAGTTTGTTTTTAAATGTTTGAACAAATGTTTCTGCTTGCCCGTTTGTTACTGGGTGATACGGTGCTCCTTGCTTAAGTACAATTCCGTTTTTCTTTAAAAATGTTTTGAAGTTTTCTGCATTAAATTGTGTTCTATGATCACTAACTAGAACGTTAGGTATACCAAATGTAGTAAATATTTCTCGACATTTTTCGATCGTTGTTTGGGTTGACATATTTGGCGTTACATGTACTTCTGGCCACTTAGTGTAAGCGTCAACCAGCACGAAGAAATATTTTCCCAAAAATGGACCTGCATAATCTACATTCACTCGTTCAAATGGTTTTGAAGCTGCTCTCCACATCTGCGTCGGAATCTTTTTCGGCTTTGAGTTTGTTGACTGGCATGCACGGCAATTTGATATCCTATCTTCGATGTCCTTGTCCATGTAATTCGACCAGCAATAACCTCTTGCCAGCGCTTTCATTTTCGTCATGCCCAAATGTGCCGTGTGCAGCTCATCTAGAACTCTTTGGCGCAAGGGCTTTGGTATGTACATATACTCGAATCCCGCGCCTAACGCATCCGTTGTGCAAGCTGAATTCAATAATTGGCACTCCAAATCGATCTTTGCTTGCGAACTCATGGCCATACTTTAAACATTCTATCAATATCTTGATTTCTTCATCTCTCTTTGTTACCTTTCGCAACTCTGCTACTGTCACTGGTAAATTTTCGAATTACTCATCGTCAATGATATCTATTTCTTCTGTGAACTCAGTTTCATCTTTACTCGGTAGTCTTGATAATGCATCTGCATTTGCAATTTCTTTCGACTTTTTGCACCTTATTTTAAAATCAAAATGTTCTAAATATATAGCGTAATGCTGCATTCGCGAAGCTGATAGGGCTGGGAGCCCTTTGCTTGGCGAGAAAATCTGTGCAATGGCTTTATTATCCGTAACTAAAGTAAATTCCCTGCCATAAACGTATTGATAAAATCTGCATATGCTTCCTTGTCTATCTGACTATAACGCTGCTGTACCTTGCTTAACGTTTGCGATGCAAATTGAATTAGTTTCCCCACACCATTTCCATAGTCGTGACTTAAAACTGCTCCGACTCCAATGGGACTTGCATCTACTGCTAGAACGATCTTTACCTTAAAGTCGTAATGTGTCAAAAACGTGTTGGTCTGCATTTGCTTCTTGATCTCTGCAAATGCTTGCTTGCAGTTCTTATCGAAATTAAATGGTACATTATCTTGAAATAATTGATTTAATGGATACGTAATGTTGCTCAAATTTCGTACGAACATGCCGTAATTATTTATCAATCCCCAAAATGCCCGAACTTCTTCCTTCGAGTTTGGCATCTTCATTCCTTTTTAGCATCCACCTTACTCTGCAACCGATGAATACCTTCTTTATCCACTATATATCCGCAATATTCAATAGCGTCCTTCATAATTTCACATTTTTCCCAATTTACTCGCATATTGTACTTTTCCAATCGATGAAATACCTGCTTAAGTCGCTGAATGTGCGTTTCATTATTCTCTGCTGTGATCTTAATATCATCCAAGAATACAGATACTCCAGGTATGTATCCAAATACCTGCTCCATTAGTCTTTGCCACTTCGCTGGCGCACTTGCGATTCCGAACATTAACCTTGTAGACTGATAGAGTCCTTAATGTGTATAAAATAAATAAAATAAAATGTCTATCCTCTGGGTGTACTTCCATCTGCAGATGCGCCTTGGATAAATCAATCTTTGAAAATTTATCTCCTCTCGATATTTTACTCAACAATTCCTCAATGGTGGGTATGGGGAGTTGATCCACTAACAACTCTGGATTCAACGTGACCTTGTAGTCTCCGCAAATACGTACTGCTCCATTTCGCTTCCGTACTAATACAACGGGCGTGCCCCACTCGCTTTGGTCCACCTTCTCCAATAGGCCTGATTCAACTTGGCTATCCAATTCTTTTTCCACTGCTTCCAATAAGGGAAATGCAACACGCCTTGCTTTTAAGAATTTTGCCTGGGCTGTTGGCTAAAGATACAAACGTGCCAGAACGTTTAATATTTTTCCCGCTGAGGAAGAAAATACATTCGGAAATTCAGTTTTAAGCATTCGATACAATTAACCTGTAACTGGCTTTTCAATACTTGCGTCCAGTTAATTTGAATATCTTTCAACCACTCTCGCCCCAACAATGGACTTCGGTTAGAGCGCACGATGTACAATTTAGCCTCACGCGGACCCTTCTCCGCTTGAACGTGTACTTTTGTAAATCCCAAACAATCCAATGCTGCTCCACAATAGCTTACCAACTGTGTGTCCGATCTGTGTATTTTAGGTTCTGGAAAATCTTTCTTTGCATCCTGCAAATTCATAATCGAGACTGGCGACCCTGTGTGAATTTCAAAATCAATTGACCTGTTGTTTACATTGCACCTGTATGTCACTTTGGCTCTTTTGGCGCGTAACGATGCATGCTGCTCACCAACGTGCATCACCTCCTGAATGTCTTGAACTGAATGCTCATCCTCTGAGTTTTCATCTATTTGATTCATTTGTTTCTTCACCTTGAAACACATTCTCTTTAAATGTCTAATTTTACTGCAAAAATTACATTTTTCGCTTTTGTATTTACATTCATTTGCCATGTGAGATGGGCTACCGCATCGATAACAAGCTTTATTGGCTGCCTCCACCTCCTTTTTGGCCTTTGACTGATCGATGCTTTTCGATGTATCGATTCTCTTCTTTCGATACTTTGCATTCCCTACCATTCGATTCACACTTGCCGTTTCTTTCACGCTCTGTGGTCGTAATTCTTCTCCGCCTTATTCGGCTGCTTCGTATGCTATCGCTGTGTTAACTGCCTCTTCCAATGTCAAGGTCTTTTTCTCCAACATTCTGCTTTGCACTCGCTGATTTGTCAATCAAAATACAAATTGATTTCGCAATGCTGTGTCCAAATAGTTTCCAAACTTACAATTTGCAGACAAGCGTCGCAGAGACACCAAAAACTCGCTGCATGATTCTCCCTCCTTTTGTTTCCGCTGAATCTGTAATTTTCTAAAATCTTATTTGGCTGTGGATCAAAATGATCGGTTAGTTTGTCTACGATGCATTTGAAATCTAGACTCTCCGGTATATTTGGCGCTAATTTGTCGCATAAAATGTTATATGTGCTAGCTGCAAGGTAATACAACAAAATTTTGGGCTTCTTTTCCTGATTGCATCCGTATATTTCCATCGCCGTTTCCAAAAGTTTTACCCAACGTGCAAATGTCGTTGCTCGTGGATCGAACGGTTCAAAGTTAAACAAGTAAGAAGGCTCTAGTCGGGAGAGCCCGACTAGAAGATACCCTGAACCCAGTTGCAATAAATATATTTAATTTATATAAGACTTTGGTATACTGGCTTAGCTTCCATCGATTAAGTTCAATATCTCCGGTGTTTCTCAACCGATTTGGACGAAATTTTCAGAAAAGTTATATCATTATCGATTACTTCAACCCTCATTTTTAGATTTTCCAAATTCGATATTTTATTGTTATCGATATTATGTGTATATCGGAAACCAGAATAGTTATCGATAATTTGAAGCAAACTTGTTCTGCTTATGGTATAGGAGAACTTAAATACAAAATCAGAAGTCTCTAGCTCTTGTAGTCTCTGAGATCCACGCGTTCATACAGACAGACAGACGGACAGACGGACAGACAGACGGACAGACGGACATGGCTATATCGTCTTGGCTGTTGATGCTGATCAAGAATATATACACTTTATAGGGTCGGAGATGCTTCCTTCTGCCTGTTACATACTTTTGCACAAAACCATTATACCCTTATTTACCCATTTTATGGGTTAAGGGTATAAAAAGCTCCAACCATCTGCAATAAACATACTCTTAGACCTCTATAATAAAATACTAGAAACCAGCAATATCCCCCATCAATGGAAAATTGCAACAATAATACCAATAAACAAACCAAATAAACCAAAACACTTACTTAACAGTTATCGCCCAATATCCCTACTTCCTTGCATTTCCAAAATACTAGAGAAAATCATATCCAAAAGAATCATGTGGATACTTAACCAAGAGAACCTCCTATCTCCTAACCAATATGCATACAAGCAAAACAGGTCGACCACGGATCCCTTACTTATTTTAACTTTAACTTTACTTGTAACAATTTAGCCACAAAAACCACATATCGGTACTCTCAAGCGGTATTGAAAAAGCTTTTCATTGTATCATACAGCAACTATATGATTGGAAATTTGGCCCAAAAATCATTAATTACATTCGAAGCTACCTAAACAACCGTAGAATACGAGTTAAAGTAAATAACACCCTATCTAATGCAATGAACTTAAAAAACGACATCCCACAAGGCTCCCCACTTTCAGTCACGCTTTTTCTCAACGCCTTCAACAAATTAAATCACTTCATAAATCAAAACACATTCTTCAAACACACTATGAACGCAGACGACCTTTGCCTCTTTTTCAAACCAAACCCCGGCTATAACACCCAAATAAATAATCTATTCACTAAAATTCACGATTGGTGCAATATCACTGGAACAAAAATATCAGCGGAAAAATCCACTCACCTACATATGTATATGCAGAAAACACAATTGCTATAACATAGATATAACAAAAAATAATGTAAACATATCGAAAACACAACACCTCAAAATTCTAGATTTAACATTCGACAGTATATAATTGGAACGAACATGTCAAAGTTTTAACCAGCTCATAAAATAATAGACTTAATATAATTAAATGTAGCTATAAGTTAAAAAGCAATTCCTCATCCCATTTTAATATAGCTAAGTCAATAATACTCGCCAAGATAGACTACGGTCTTTTAATTTACGGTTAAACAAATAAAACAAATTTTTCAAAACTTTCCACTTCCTACCATTCCTCCATCAGATTCTCATTAGGCGCCCTCCGCACTACTCCAATAAAAAACATGCTGGCAGAAACAGGACTCCCCGATTTTAACACTAGATTCCAATGGAGCATTGGACGACATATTAAAAACATAACCAATTCACACGGTTCTTCCTTACAATATTCACTCAGACTGTAAAGGAGTAATATAGCCAGGGGTATAAACTCAGTCTGGCCAGGTACACCACACAAGAATATTTATGTATTTTGGTGGGACTATAACGCGCGCGGTTTTACAAGTTGGAAGGGGAAACGCCGGCGTCGACACCAACGCAACAGCCGGCACACTCAGCAGCCAGATTATAAAGCGACTCAGCTTAACTCGCGTACGCGCGTGTTCGAAAACCAAAGAAAAGAAATAGAACGAAAGAAAACACACAGCAATTACACTCCACTGGGTCACGGACTTACCGGCGACCAATTTATTCAGTTGTTATCAAAGACTATCTGTACTTATATATATGAACTATGGCGAACTATCCTCTCTTACCTTATCCTTATTCAAACTCTATCCCCTTTCTACGAACACACTATCTTACTTTTCTACTCTTCGCGCTAACAATTTTCTAAGCGCGTACACGTCCGCTCACTTTCGTCCATCAATCGAAACTCCCTCGCCCACGCTTCGGCTTCGGCCCAAGTTGCAGATTTTGCCACTCCCCACACTTGCTCGTGACCGTGGTGGATTCGCTGATCGCAGCTGGCGCGCTGCGTCTTGCGACTCTGCGTTTGAGGCGGTTATATTTAACTTAGACTTATTAGACTTAGGACGTGAAGCGTCAATCAAAAAATGTGCAATTCCAATTCTCTTATGTTTATTAAATATAAATGCTTCGCACTCCTTGCGCCTAAACTATAAAAATAAATTCATGACCATATGCGCTCCATACGACTTTAAACTAAAAAGTATAATATAATAAATGAAGAACAACTAAATAAAAATAAATGATAAATATAATTCTTTGTGAAGGGGCAGGTGTGGCCTACTTCACAAGACATCTTAAACGGAAAAAAGCAACAAAAAAGCCATCAAGCCTAGAAATGATCATCAAAAAAGCTGCAGCTCGTAACATATTCATCTCACCAGAACGCAAATACAAAGAAAAATATCCACCATGGACAAAAAACAGGCACTCTACACTGTTAGAGCTCATGAAATACAAAAAAAAAAATACCCCACGCGAAGTCTACAGAAAAGATTTCGACAAAATCAGAAACGAATACAAGTCATGGACTTTCCTATACACGAAGCATCAAAACTGAACCACATAACTGCCTTCAGCGTTGTCACAGAAGATAATAAAATGTTAAATTCAGCCGTCACTCCTTGGCACTCTTCAATTTTCACAGCGGAAGCAGAAGCGATTCTCTGTGCGGCAGTCAAAAACCCAAACACAAATCAACCCACAATCGCAAAAATTCGAAACAATCTCAACTCAAATCACAAACGGATAACACTACTCTGGACGCCTGGACATGTCAATATAAAAGGAAAGGAACTAGCAGACACAGCAACTAAAATAGCCACACTTTCACCATTGCTCTTACACAACATCAACAACAACAAGTAAGAAGGCTCTAGTCGGGAGAGCCCGACTAGAAGATACCCTGAACCCAGTTGCAATAAATAAATAAAATTTATGTAGGACTTTGGTATACTGACTTAGCTTCAATCGATTAAGTTCAATATCTCCGGTGTTTCTCAACCGATTTGGACGAAATTTTCAGAAAAGTTATATCATTATCGATTATATCATCCCCGATTTTAACACTAGATTCCAATGGAGCATTGGACGACATATTAAAAACATAACCAATTCACACGGTTCTTCCTTACAATATTCACTCAGACTGTAAAGGAGTAATATAGCCAGGGGTATAAACTCAGTCTGGCCAGGTACACCACACAAGAATATTTATGTATTTTGGTGGGACTATAACGCGCGCGGTTTTACAAGTTGGAAGGGGAAACGCCGGCGTCGACACCAACGCAACAGCCGGCACACTCAGCAGCCAGATTATAAAGCGACTCAGCTTAACTCGCGTACGCGCGTGTTCGAAAACCAAAGAAAAGAAATAGAACGAAAGAAAACACACAGCAATTACACTCCACTGGGTCACGGACTTACCGGCGACCAATTTATTCAGTTGTTATCAAAGACTATCTGTACTTATATATATGAACTATGGCGAACTATCCTCTCTTACCTTATCCTTATTCAAACTCTATCCCCTTTCTACGAACACACTATCTTACTTTTCTACTCTTCGCGCTAACAATTTTCTAAGCGCGTACACGTCCGCTCACTTTCGTCCATCAATCGAAACTCCCTCGCCCACGCTTCGGCTTCGGCCCAAGTTGCAGATTTTGCCACTCCCCACACTTGCTCGTGACCGTGGTGGATTCGCTGATCGCAGCTGGCGCGCTGCGTCTTGCGACTCTGCGTTTGAGGCGGTTATATTTAACTTAGACTTATTAGACTTAGGACGTGAAGCGTCAATCAAAAAATGTGCAATTCCAATTCTCTTATGTTTATTAAATATAAATGCTTCGCACTCCTTGCGCCTAAAACTATAAAAAATAATAAATTTCAATGAACTCAATAATGCGCTCCATACGACTTTAAACTAAAAAGTATAATATAATAAATGAAGAACAACTAAATAAAAATAAATGATAAATATAATTCTTTGTGAAGGGGCAGGTGTGGCCTACTTCACAAGACATCTTAAACGGAAAAAAGCAACAAAAAAGCCATCAAGCCTAGAAATGATCATCAAAAAAGCTGCAGCTCGTAACATATTCATCTCACCAGAACGCAAATACAAAGAAAAATATCCACCATGGACAAAAAACAGGCACTCTACACTGTTAGAGCTCATGAAATACAAAAAAAAAAATACCCCACGCGAAGTCTACAGAAAAGATTTCGACAAAATCAGAAACGAATACAAGTCATGGACTTTCCTATACACGAAGCATCAAATCTGAACCACATAACTGCCTTCAGCGTTGTCACAGAAGATAATAAAATGTTAAATTCAGCCGTCACTCCTTGGCACTCTTCAATTTTCACAGCGGAAGCAGAAGCGATTCTCTGTGCGGCAGTCAAAAACCCAAACACAAATCAACCCACAATCGCAAAAATTCGAAACAATCTCAACTCAAATCACAAACGGATAACACTACTCTGGACGCCTGGACATGTCAATATAAAAGGAAAGGAACTAGCAGACACAGCAACTAAAATAGCCACACTTTCACCATTGCTCTTACACAACATCAACAACAACAAGTAAGAAGGCTCTAGTCGGGAGAGCCCGACTAGAAGATACCCTGAACCCAGTTGCAATAAATAAATAAAATTTATGTAGGACTTTGGTATACTGACTTAGCTTCAATCGATTAAGTTCAATATCTCCGGTGTTTCTCAACCGATTTGGACGAAATTTTCAGAAAAGTTATATCATTATCGATTACTTCAACCCTCATTTTTAGATTTTCCAAATTCGATATTTTTTGTAATCGATTCCATGTGTATATCGGAAACCAGAATAGTTATCGATAATTTGAAGCAAACTTGTTCTGCTTATGGTATAGGAGAACTTAAATACAAAATCTGAAGTCTCTAGCTCTTGTAGTCTCTGAGATCCACGCGTTAATACAGACGGACAGACAGACGGACAGACGGACATGGCCATATCGTCTCGGCTGTTGATGCTGATCAATAATATATATACTTTATAGGGTCGGAGATGCTTCCTTCTGCCTGTTACATACTTTTGCACAAAACCATTATACCCTTATTTACCCATTTTATGGGTTAAGTGTATAAAAAGGATATAAATAAATTGATTAACTTTACAACAAAAGAAACACTCAAAACAATCTGGAACGTTAACACGCACTTCTACAAAACCATCAACCCTGCAAGAGAACCTACACATCTACCAACTAAAATAGAAAGGCAACACGCAATAAAATACACAAGATTCAAACTAAGACTCACAATATTAACAAATCAACACATCTTCAACAAAACACCAGCACCCAACTGCCCATTTTGCAATAGCGATACCTTGACTATAAAACACCTAACACTTCAATGCCAACACGTAATGAATATCTGCAAATCCCTTAATTCTCCCACACTCAACATCCTTATCTCAAATCCCAACAAATCAAATATAGAAAATTTAAAAAAAAATAATAATTAATAAACTACACATTGAGATATAATGTATGTAATGTAAATCTATATTTAAATAATATAATTTAAATATGAATAATAAGTCTGCCTGAAGGCCTTTGGGGTAAACGTACAAAGCCCACCGCAAAATTTCCCCGACCCAGCATTATTTACCAATTCAAATAAGGACAATGATCGCAAAAATCTTACTGATACCCACCCTATTATACGATATTGAAATTTTTAGCAAATGCGATGCAGCTAGCCTACATAAACTCAAAGTTAGACCCATATTACACGATTAAGTTTTTGCTTCTGAAACATTCGTTTGTTGGCAAAGGGAGTAGAGGGTAGAGTTGTGTCGTTTCGTTCAGAGTAAGTTCATATGAACCGGTCATCGAAATTAACGAATGATTCGTGAACGATATCGTTAATTTATTTTGGCGGAAATCTGAAATTGTTTAAACATGATTATTATTGAATTTTCTCAAAATAAATGTCTAAGAGGAAACGTAGTGAGGTATGGAACAATATTATTGGGATTTAGGGTGGAACAACCAGCAAGTGTTTTTATCGCAAATCCATGCTGAGCATAGCTGACGCGTCTGAAAGCAATTTGACGCACCACTTAAAGCTGAAGCATCCAACCAGTTGCGCCCTATAGCCAGCTATAGGAAACGCTAAATATGCCGGTCGCTGCTATAGCATGATGTGTTAACAGAAACAAAATAAGACTTTGCTATTATTTACGAAGATAAATCTATAGTTATTCCCAATTTTAATAATATTGTATTGGATCTTGTTTATGTGTGTCTTAATTTTGATAGTTATTTTATAAACTTTCGTGGAAGAAGAGCGGGGAAAACACAAGGTCTTCAAGGTCTTATAGAATTTGGCAAAGCTAGTTTTACGAAAACAACTGATTTTTTAAAATTTACTATCTACTATTTACTAACAATACTGCAATTCGAGTTCGAAAGAAATATGAAATTTAACATTCTACCACAACAATTCAACGAGTATATACCTAACAGAGTGGAATACAAAGCCCACCACTTTAACAGAGAACGTTCAGACATGTACTTGCAGTATACAAATAGTTTTGCTCTCTGCCTTGCCAACTTATTCTGCCAGCCTTTTGAAAATCAGCTGGTGCAAAGAATCAAAGTCGGCCATCATTGTTTAGGCTTTTGTTTTGTTCGCAAAGTGTGCGATGCGAAAGTGATATGTTGCCGTACTTCATTTCTCTTGTTTTTACTAAAAACTTTTAGACTTTTGCTTGAATCTACTTGCTGCTGCCCAACATGGAAGCGTAGTACAGACTTAATATGAACTTTGCGCAATTGTGAGGCTTAACGTGAGATACTTTAACACAATATCTATTTTATATGTTTATTTATATTTTAGCAATAAGGTAGGGCATTCATAACTAATACAGCATGTTGTTTATAACTAAAAAAACTAACACTTGGCTAAACTAATTTTGCATTATTTATTTATTTATTTATTCATGTACGATTCTTAGTGCTACAGTATCGCTACTATAAATTTATGCACTAATCACTATGTGTCAACATTCTTGAAATCAAACTTAAGCTATACATTTAATTCTTAAGGAATAATTTTAACATGATTTATTATTTTATTTCTATTAAATTAATTATACGATTATTACATTAAAGTTTTTAAGTTTTTAATTACCAAATGTGCTTTTAACTTATTATTAAATTGATGTGCGCTGGAGATGGATTTTAAATCTGACGGCAGGTTATTCCATAGCCGAACAGCGTAGATGTAAAATTGCCTATCGGAGCATGCTAGCTTGGTTCTCATACAAGTAAGGTTAAGGACTCGGGGTGATGTGGCGAATTTAAGTTGATCAAACAAGTACTCAGGCTTTTTCGTGTAAATTACTTTATGTAAGAAGAGGAGGACTCTGACATTTATTAAAGACAACAGGTCTAGGCCAAATAGTTGCTTAGCAAAGCTAGTTATATGGTCGCCCCTTTTCAGACCAAACACATATCGAGCTATACTATTAAATGCAACTTGGAGTTTGTTGTAGCTGCTTGCATCACACTTTGCAAAAATCTCTATTCCATAAAATAGTACTGGTATAGCTAGCGCCTTTGCTATCATCGACCTGATCTCTATAGTTAAAAATTGTTGGGTTAAGGACAGTTGTCTAAGAACACCGTAGCATTTACCCACAACTTTATTTATATGATCGCTCCATGATAGTGTCCTGTTAAATGTTATTCCTAGGTTTTCGGCTTTATCTACATAACTTATTTCTACATTGTCAATACTAAGCTTAATAAAACTGTCAATATTCAGGTACTTTTTGTATATCACTATACACTTAGACTTTGACGGGTTGATACACAGACCATTACGAGACGCCCATTTACTGACACATAACAAATCATCGTTACAGATACGGATACATTCATTGATTAGACTTACAGGACGACTGACATACATTTGGACATCATCAGCATATAAGTGAACATTACAGTTTGACAATACACTAGGCAGGTCATTATATATATCGTGAAGAGGAGAGGTCCCAAAATAGATCCTTGTGGGACACCACGAGAGACTGATAAAAGATCAGAGATTTTGTTATGGGCAACAACGGCTTGTCTGCGATTACATAAATATGTGGACAATAATTTGGTTGCAGTTTGACTAAAATTATACATCCTTCTTAGCTTCGTCAGTAATATATCGTGGTTAACCGTGCCGAATGCTTTACTAAAGTCAAGGAGTGTCAAGAAAGTAACTTCACTATTGTCCATGTGGTGTCGAATGTCTTCGATAACTTTTACTAGCGCCGTTGTACAACTTCTACCCATTCGGAACCCAGATTGCTTTTGATTGAGAAGTCTATTTGCATTAGGAAGAAATTTATTTGCGAAGCCAGTATGTGTTCGAAAATTTTTGAAATGTAAGGCAGTATTGATATGGGCCTAAAATCTTGATTTACCTTAGGGATAGGCAATACTTTGGCAACTTTCCATTGGTCAGGAAAATGGGATGTTGTGATCGCTGTGTTAAAAATATGAGTAATGTGACCAATTATAAGTGGTAGAATTATTTTTATAAATTTCGGATCTATGTGATCCAAGCCGGTAGCATTGGATTTTATTTTTCCAATAGACTGCAAAACATCACATTGGTTGACAATACTAAAATCAAAACTATTACTACAGTTACTAAGAGACTGGGAGCACACATACGGATTACACACTGTTACCGGAACATTAAGGTTTACAAATTTGTTGTTTAGAACATTAACATCTACATTACTATCTAAAACAGAAGTCACCTTACCAATCCCCATTCTTTTTATATCTTTCCAAATGCTACTGGTGGTCAGCGCATTCTTAAATTTTGAGTTAAAATACAGGCTTTTGGCTCTGCTGATCATTTGGTTTACACTACGTCTATGTAACTTAAATGTAGTGTACAGTCTATCAGTCTTGTAACGTTTCCATCTTTCGTAGGCCTCGTCCCTAATTTGTATGGCAAACTTGATGTCATTATTAAACCATGACTTAATTTTAGGCCTAACTTTTTTAGACCTAAGTGGTACATATTTATTGTACAGGTAACCGATACTATGTTGCACATGACTAATTTGGGTGTCGACTGAGGGAAATGAGTAAATTAAATTTAAATTTAACGAAGAGCCTTGGCACTCTTCGTAAAGGCTAGTGTAGTCTATATTTTTGAAGTCACGATACGTCACGGTTTGGTCATTGTAATTGGGAGAGATGTTGTAGGCTAGAAAAATAAGGTCATGCTTGGAAAACGAAGGAACAGAAAATTGGTCAAACGATATGACACGTTCACAATTATTAACAAAAATAAGTCTAATAAGGTATTCGATGTAGCTGTATAGTGTGTCGGTGTGGAGGAGTTAACAAGCATTAAGCCAAGTGACTCCATTTCATTCGAAAGATGTTTCTCCTTAATTATATTACTATTAAAGTCCCCAGTCAGTATGATGTCAGTATAAGTCAGTGATAAATGAGCAATTATGTCAATTATGCTGGAGTATTCAGTATGTCTATTGGGTCGATACAAGCAGCCAATAAGCATTTTTGTATCACAATTCGTATGTAGAAGTTCAATGAAAAGATATTCAATTAAGCTATCGTTTAACTGCTTGAGGACGACTTTGCATTTCAGTTTTTGATTCACAAATATTGCAACTCCTCCAGCATGACCAACACGATCAGAACGATACACACTATAACCACTACATTCAATTGACAAATCACCAAGATCAGGGACAAACCATGTTTCAGACACGCAAATAACATCAACATTGGAATTTACAAACAAATAACGAAACTCCTCTATCTTATTAACTAAGCTCTGAGCATTAATATGACATATCTTCAGCCCATCCTTCTTGCATAAGACCCTAACCATCGCATGGCTGTTCGTTATGGAATTGTTATTTCCTAACGGAGTTGAGTTGAAAAGGAATAAACATCATCAAGCGCACATCTGTTAATCTAATTTTAAATCTAAAGCACATAAAAACATTTAAACACAAGTAGAAGAGAAAAATTACGTATGCACATATTAAAATTATATATTTGAGTTTTTATTGACTATAAAGCTAGGCATACACGGTGCACATGTTGGTGGATTTGTTGAAGTTGGGGTGAAAATCACTCGTGTAAGGGCATGTTGACCAACATGTGCACGGTTTACGAATTTATTCGATTACCACGCACTTGCTGCCCAACATGTTGGCTGTGTATGGGCTAGTTTTCAACAAATTTGTTTGTTCACCAACATGCTCGTCGTGTATGGGCTTGTTCTATTACAATTCGTTGCAGCAATTGCGTCGTCCGCACTTGTATCGCTCATCTTTTCTCCCCAACACTCACACAAAAAATTAAGTTTATAAACATGTTGGCCCGTGTATGGCGAAGCGCTGCCCAACAAATCACACCAACATGTGCACCGTGTATGCCTAGCTTAATTGAATACTGGTCCAGAGGGTATTTTTACTTTGTGTAGCTTGTACGTCTCATCTACGGCCATGATACAAGGAATACAGATAACTCATTGCGCATAAACAGCTGTTTTTCAGCTGTTTGCGTGACGTCACATGTGCCTATTAATTTTGAATTATCGCGTTAGCGTAAAATGAATAAAATAGTAAAATAAATTAAAAGCTGTTTCTCTTATTATACATATATTTAATTAATAGCCAAAACAATTTTAAGAACAATTTGTTATTATTGTTTCATCTTAAAACTGCACAGCGCATTTTCAATCAATCAATTCGCTACAATTTCTGTATGCAATATCAAAGACCGTACAATATCAAGATGTTGCAATTGTTAAGAAAAGCTTCGTCTCAGGGTTTTCCTCAGAAACCTTTCAAATGGTATACAGAATAACAAAAGCAGTATTCCATAAGTGTGAGGGAGCGCGATAGCGGATAGCATGTGCAGCCGTTTTTGTTTCTGTTGCCTTTTTCAAGTGAACGACAAGCAGCAGGCCAGCGGCAGGCCAGCGACAACAAAGAACGGTAAAAATTTGTCACTGTATGTGTGCGTGTGTTTCCCTTTTTGCTGGGCCTGCTGTCTAGAATTTTGCTATTTTTCATATTTTGGTTTTTTCTGCGTCGGCAAATGACATCGACAAGTGTGAATACGCTTTCAAAATTTGTGTGCATCGCTGCATAAATTGCGATGGCATAATTTGAGTCTAGTGTCATAGAATTAAATAAAAGGAAAAAGTATGAATGACCAGCAATTGCTAAACTGAAATTTGACTGTTTGTCTTCATCTATGTATATACAGCACCCTTAAATGTGAGTGTGGCAATTGTATATTGTTGATTGACCCGTCTTAGCTACATAAATATATACATAATTTAGTTAGAGAAATTCATTAAAAAAAATGCATTTAAATTATTATATTTTATTCAAAAATAAACTTTATCCTACTCTAAAATAAATAATATTTAAAAACAAAATATAAGTACTTATTATTTATGCTCGTAAAGAATCTGTTGTTTTCTGTAGCTTAAAAAAGCCTGGTCTAAAGAACTTGTGGGATAGTTCAGAGGGGGCTAAGCTGAGGCCACCAGGCGGGTCGCGGGTTGCGGATAGCGAACGGCCACTTTATGAGGTTAGCTGCGAATAAGCGAGAATCCTTGCAAATGAGCAGTCCCGGACAAACAGCGGGTACGGTACCGTTCACCGTATCGACAACACGCTTGTGTCGCCGTCTTCAAAGCATAGCCTCACACACTCCCAACTCCCTCACACGTACCCTTCTTCATCCCTTCCCCAATATCTCACTCCGGGCTGGACTAAGGTGTCATTCGAACCGTGCCAACTAAAAATAATAAAAAGTACTTAGGTGTGCAACAGGATACCCCTGCTGCCAGTGTCGCGAGACACTTCGAGGACCAGCTCCTTGACGGGGAGCGGCCCTCTAATGTGGGACCAGCCCCACGGCGCCCTAACCAGGCGCAGCAGAAAAGAAGGCCGCATGCGGCAATAGATACAGCGCGCGCACCTACGACGAGGGAAGCCCCACGTCACCGTGTCGCCCCAGCTGCAGGAGGAGGACGCAAGGCTGGACCATCCCAGCCGATGCGACCGAGGCTTAGCGCTGTTAGGCGACATGGCGTGCAGCACCAGCAGCCAAAGGCGCAGCTGCCAAAATTGTGAGAGCCGAGCGGTTTGGATGACCCAAACCGAAAAATGCTGAACGGCTCAAAAACCAAATTGTACCTCAGGTACCTTCAGCAGGGACTACCCCCTGCTGAGGCACTGCGCATGGCAACGTCTGGAAGAGACTCGGCGAGCCAGGTACGGGGACCAGACCCCAAACGCTTGAGCAGTAATTTGACGCCACCCACTGGCACCCCCAAGAGGGCGTGCCCAGAGGAGCGTCCCAGCACGTAGGCATCCGCCGTAGCAACAGCAGTGAGGTCTTCGTCTCCAGTGTCCACTGAGACTCGCATATCGTATGCAGCGATTGCAAAAAAAGTTTAAGGTGGCCGTGTTACCTGTGGAAGGTAGGTAATGCTCAGCCATGGGGACTTGTCCGCATTGGAGGAGGCCATCCTGGATGAGGTTATTCTCACAGGATTGGACACCGCGGTCGCGTTCGCGGGCATTCATTTCCGGGTTGGCTACCTGGTCATTGAATGTTCCGACGATCACTCAGCGGAGTGGCTGAGGACCGTGGCGTCAAGACTGCAGTCGTGGAAAGGGGCTCCACTGCACTGCAAGGTGGGTGATGATATTCCATCACCCCACAACATCACCATCTTCTGCCCAAGAAGCGCGGATCGGTCAACCGAATCCTTGTTGGTTCTGCTGAGGAACCAGAACAAGATCGAGACCGACTCGTGGAAGGTGTTGTCTAGGAGGACGGAAGGCGGAGGTGCGCTATTGGTGATAGGCATCGATGAGGCATCCAAGGACGCGATAGTGGCGAGAGGCCACCAAGTTTCATTCCGCTACGGGACCATCCCCGTTAGCAGCCTGAAGAAGAAGAGTGTTGGCACGAGGACTGCCCCCGCCCAAACGACAGCCCCGGGAGCAGCAAGCTTGGCCCCCACACCTCCCACCGCCACTGTTCCGAGTGATTTATTGGAGAATCTGGCCGAGGATGAGGACCTGGCGGAGAAAACGCTCGGCCCAGCTGGAAGGGATGGATGATGAGATGCCAATGTCCTCGCAAGAGCTCGCTGAGGAGCTTCAAACGGCAGAAACTGATGTCAACATGATGGGAAGCGGTGATGTTGCTAGCTCCTTCATCTGCATCACCAGGAGCTGGAGCGGTGGATGAATGATGGTGACGTCGAACGTCACCGTCACTGGGCTAGCCCAGATAAACCTCCATCGGGCTAAGGCAGCCTCTGCTGTCTTGGCCAGGATGTTTATCACCCAGCATCGTGGGCTAGCGCTGGTACAGGAGCCATGGGTAAACAATGGCATAAAAGGCCTGTACACCGCTGACTCGAAGGTAATATAGGATCAAAGAGATCCTACATCTAGAGAATGCATTATGGTAAGGAAATGAATTAATTTTACTATTCTTTCATTATTCCTCACTAGGGACTGCGTACCGATTGCCGTAAGGGCAATTGGAAACGCCCCCCCTATTGTGGTGGTATCTGCCTATTTTGCTGGTAATGTGGAGTGCCTGCCACCGGAAATAGAAAATCTAATGGACCACTACAGGAGAGAGAAGCTGCCTGTTAAAATCGGCTGCGATGCCAATGCGCACTACTCCATATGGGGCAGCACGGACATCAACAAAAGGGGTGAGTGTCTTACCAACCTTACAATCAAGTATAGCTTAGAAATTAGTAATGTCGGATCGACACCGACATCTGTAACTAGACTTAGAGAAGAGGTATTAAACCTAACTCTTTTTAATCGGTCTCTGAGGCTACATTTCAGAGAATAGCATGTCTTTTCAGAAGAATCCATGTCCGATCACAGGATCATCCTATTCAAACTTAAGGCTAATACGGATAGAAGTATACCAACTCGTGACCCCAGGAAAACGAACTCGGAAAAATTAAGGTCTACCATAGAATTTAACCTAGTCACTGAAACCTTTGGAATACCCAGATGAACGGGTGAGCTAGAAAGAGTAGTAAGAAATCTAAATAGTAGCATTAAAAATGCATATATAGAAAGCTGCGCACTAGGGAAAACGCATAAAGAAAAAGATGTCCCATGGTGGAATGACTGTAATGAGAGACTACGGATCACCACCCGTCACCTCTTTAATAAAGCGAAGATGGGCGGATCATGGGATACATACCGAGAAAGCCTCACACCTACAGCTAGGAGATTAGGAAGGCCAAGCGCAGGAACTATAGGGACTTCTGCGAAAGCATAACAAGCACGAGTGAAGGTGCCCGGCTCCATAGAGCATTATCAAAGCGGGCACCGGAGGCTAATTTAGCCCTGAAGCGTAATTCATATACGAGCACCAATATGCAAAGAAAGCTTCTGTTTGAGACGCACTTCCCAGGAAGTATCCCCAGGCAATAGTGCGAATCGCTTGAAACAGAGGGTCAACACAGACCAACGGCCATTGACTGGGCATGTGCCCAGTCGGTGGTCACAGTGGAGAAAATAAAATGGGCAATTGGAACCTTTCAGCCTTACAAATCTCCTGGTCTGGATTGCATATCACCGGTATTCCTTCAGCAAGGACGGGGAATACTTCTACCCACTCTATGGAAAATCCTGGTCAGTAGCCTAGCACTTGGTCATATACCAAGCCCTTGAAGTAGAGCTAAGGCGGTCTTCATCCCCAAGGTAGGGAAGACAGATACCACCACCCCAAAGTCCATCGGACCAATCAGCTTAACATCGTTTTTGTTGAAAGCGTTTGAAAAGCTGGTGGATTATAACATAAGGAATACTCTGCTTACACAGAGTCCACAGCAGGCCGGTCTACGGACACTGCCCTGTATGAGCTGCACCGTAATCTGCCGGCGGCAGACGTAAACAAAGAAGTAGTAGTTTGTGCATTTTTAGACATTGAAGGTGCTTTCGACAACACATTACATGATGCTGTCAAGGCTACCTTAAAAAGAACAGTACACCTAGTAGATGGATTTAATCCTTGCTAGGGTCCAGACAGGCTACGGCATCTATACAAGACAGTACCGTAACAGTAACAGCCACAAGGGGCTGTCCTCAAGGAGGGGTTTAGCACCCCTCATATGGAGTATACTAGTAGACGATCTTTTGAGTAGACTTCCAAATAGTGGTATTCAATGCCAGCGCTATGCAGACGACATTGTGATAATAGCTCGCGGCAAGGATGAAGAAACTCTTTGTGACAAAGTTCAGCTGGGACTTACGACCGCGCATTATTGGTGTAGGTAGGTTGGTCTCACCTTAAAACCTACTATGGAACTAGTGCTTGAGGTTCTATTGGAGATAACAACACTCCCTGACACAATTAGGCTGCATCATAAGGCAAACTTCTTAAGAATGTCCGTTTAAGAAGTTGGGAGAGGACACATTTTCAGTTGAGTAGAGGCAAATATGCTATCGGGTGAGCTTCCCCTACTGGCACAGCCAAGGGACGAAATGAAAGCCGAACCCATGTTCGGCCAAAAGTTTCAAGTTCAACTCTGTAACAAACAGGACTGAACATCTCTGGAAGAGGTCCACAACATGAAGCCACACCATAGATCATTGCTTTCAGTTCATCTTCGGGAACTTAAATACCGCGCTCAGCTTTGGAACGGGTCTTTGCTTGCTTAACTGGCTAAACTCTTTTCCTCCATCGGGTCATATATATATACATATTTTTATACCCTTAACCCATAAAATTGGTAAATAAGGGTATAATGGTTTTGTGCAAAAGTATGTAACAGGCAGAAGGAAGCATCTCCGACCCCATAAAGAATATATATTCTTGATCAGCATCAACAGCCGAGACGATATAGCCATGTCCGTCTGTCCGTCTGTCTGTCTGTCTGTCTGTCTGTCCGTCTGTATGAATGCGTGGATCTCAGAGACTACAAGAGCTAGAGACTTCAGATTTTGTATATAAGTTCTCCTATACTATAAGCAGAACAAGTTTGCTTCGAATTATCGATAACTATTCTGGTTTCCGATATACACATAATATCGATAACAATAAAATATCGAATTTGGAAAATCTAAAAATGAGGGTTGACGTAATGGGTAATGATAGAGCATTGCTGAAAATTTCGTCCAAATCGGTTGAGAAACACCGGAAATATTGAACTTAATCGATTGAAGCTAAGTCAGTATACCAAAGTCTTACATAAATTTATTTTATTTATTGCAACTGGGTTCAGGTAGAAGACGATGAAGATGCCGACATTACTGTGGTGGAGAAGGATTTGAATAATGTTCTTGAGACTGCTTTAGATAAATCTACACCACAGTAAGGCAGCATCTGCTGCTCTTCTGCTGTACCTGGAGAGGGGTACAGTGGACATAGTCCTTATACAGGAACCCTGGGTGTGTGGTGGCAGGGTTTCTGGACTGAGGACACAAGAATACAAGATACTAGTAGCTGGAACCGAAGGTAGATATAGAACCTGCATACTTGCAAAAAGAAATTTCAATATATTTTTGCTCCCAAAGTACAGCGACGCAGACAACACTGAAGCGTGTCTGGAGCTGGAGACGGAACCAATCCGACTAGTCTCAAGCTACTTCGCCCAAGACCATAAGGGCGACCCTCCGCATCCGTCGCTTTGCCAGCTGATCGCTGACTGCGAGCTGGGAGGCCTTCGGCTAATAGTGGGCTGCGGCGCAAATGCCCATCATCATCAGTGGGGAAGCACTGAAACAAACGTAAGGGGTGAGTTGATTTTTGACTACCTTCTTAATACCAACATGCTTATTTGTAATAATGGTAAGGACCCGACCTTTATTATCAAAAACCACAGGGAAGTCCTAGATATTACTCTTGTCTCTGCCTCTTTATGGGATAAAATCTTCTCTTGGAAGGTGCTGGATGAGCACTCCTTCTCGGATATTAGGTATATTGACACCATACTACAGATCCAAAGTCCCAAACCAACTCAGTTCAGAAACTTAAAAATAACTGATTGGAAGAATTACGCTGTTTCGCTGCAAAGATTGCTCCCTGAAACTCCACCTGAAGGGCCAAATACTGTCGAGTATGCAACCTTTCTCATAAGAAAATTCAGTAAGGCGTGTGAAAACGCCCTGAATGCATCTTGTCCCATTAGCAGACCAAAAAGGAAGAAAAACCCCCTTAGTGGACTGCTCAAATCGGAGAGCTGAGGGCTGAGGGCTGAGAGCTGCCAGCAAACTCTTCAATAAAGCAAAGGCTCAAAATGACGAACAGACATGGGCTGACTACAAGGCAGGGCTCTCCGTGTTCAAAAAGGAGCTTCGCAAAGCAAAACGAACTTCTTGGAGAACTTTCTGCTCAGAGATAGATAGTACTTCCGAAGCAGCCAGACTAAGGAAGCTACTAAGTAAAACTCCTCAGACTCTTGGTTTTATCAAGAATGCAAACGATGAGTGGACATCATCCAGTGAAGAATCACTAACCTTATTCCTGGACACACATTTTCCGGGGGGAAGTAGATCGCCAAGACCTTGTGATCTGCACGCTAGCGGGGAGACACAGAAGCTCTTGCAATTGCTCAGTAAAAGCAATATCCATCGGGCAATTAAGAGCTTCAAACCCTATAAATCACCAGGAATAGACAATATCATTCCTTCCCAATTGCAGTCCGCGGGGAAATTAGCCATCAATGGGTTAAAGAACATATTCTCCAGGGTTTTTAAAAGTGGTATAATCCCGGGGCCATGGCTTGAATCGAAAGTAGTTTTCATCCCAAAAGCCGGAAAACCCTCGCACACAATTGCTAAAGATTTTCGACCTACCAGTCTCTCGTCTTTTCTACTGAAAACGATGGAGAGGCTGCACTGTCTTCATTTGAGAAGCACTATTCCCATATCGCTTCTCTCACCAGTTCAGCATGCCTATTCAGAGGGCAAGTCTACCGAGACCGCACTGCATGCACTTACTGCATACATTGAAAAGTCTATACAAAGGGAAAACTATACGCTAGTAGCTTTCCTAGACATAGAGGGAGCTTTCAACAACGTCACACCTAAGACTATCACCGACTCGCTGTCGGATTTGGGGGTTGACTCCCTGACGGTGCACCTGATCGATCAGATGCTCCAATACGGATCGTAAGGGCCGCACTGGGGGCAGTGACTGTCACCAAATCCGTTGATCGTGGAACCCCACAAGGCGGAGTCCTCTCTCCTCTTCTATGGAACGTAGCAATAAACCAACTGCTGCGGTCCATGGATGGGGGAGGGTGCAAAGTGGTAGCCTATGCAGACGACGTTGCTGTAGCCTTTTCAGGCAAGTTCCCGCAGACGTTATGTGACCAAATGACGGAAGCCCTTGCTAGGCTTTCCGGTTGGGCAAAAAGATCTGGATTAGGAGTTAATCCTGCTACAACGGAACTGTTTCTGTTTACGGGGAAATACAAAATTCCGTCTCTACAGCCACCAATTCTAGATGGGGTTAAACTGTCCTTTAGTGACTCAGCGAGATACCAAGGTCTAATTCAAGACAAGAAATTAAACTGGAATTTCAATACTGAAGAGCGTATAAGGAAGGCAAATGTTGCTCTATACGCCTGTAGGAAGACAATCGGACTTAAATGGGGCATGACTCCGCAAGTTGTCCATTGGCTCTACACTGCGGTAGTCAGATCAATTTTATTCTATGGTGTTTCTGTCTGGTGGCCTGCACTTGACAAGAAAACAGTCACCAATAAATTAGGAAGGGTGCAGCGAATTGCTGCGCTCTGCATAACAGGAGCTTTACGTACGACAAGAAAACAGTCACCAACAAATTAGGAAGGGTGCAGCGAACTGCTGCGCTCTGCATAACAGGAGCTTTACATACGACCCCGGGTAACGCTCTTGACGCCATACTGCACTTCCTACCTGTCGAAATGATGGGGCGGAAAATAGCAACTATGTCAGCGCTTCGAATGAGGGAAGCCAAACAGTGGATAGGCCAGGGCTTTGGACATTCAAGTATCATGAAAGACAATCCACTCATACCAGAAAATACGGATTATCAGATCCCACAGGTATATTAAGACACTCCCTTTACCACCCTAATCCCAACTAGAGAGAATTGGGAAGAAGGCTTGCCCGCAAGACCTGCGGAAGCTATAGAAATTTTCACAGACGGCTCAAAGCTGAACGGTAGAGTAGGAGGCGGCATTTTCTGCGCCAATTTTAACTTACGCAAAGCTTTTCGACTTCCTGACCACTGTAGCGTCTTCCAGGCAGAAGTGCTAGCAATTCAGGAGTCACTAAGTTGCATTCCACATAGGTGTAATGTCAGTTAAATCTATATCCTCACAGACAGCCAAGCAGCACTTAGATCGCTGGAGTCGAACAAGTTGAACTCTAAGGCTGTTCATAACTGCCGCAAATCTCTAAGCGAGATGGCAGAGCAGTTTAGCATATGCCTAGTATGGGTCCCAGGACATAGGGACATAGAAGGCAACTGCATCGCTGATGAACTGGCCAGATTAGGAACTACCATGGAACTCCTTCCAGACAAAGAGTGCATTGGTATACCTATGGCATCCTGTAGACTCAACCTAAGAGATTTCTTCGAGACAGAAGCCAACAGAGTATGGCAGCTCTCCACTCACAACTCACGTACTGCTCATCAAACCTGGCCAACCAGATGCCGGAAAAGATCAAATGAGCTCTGACTCCTGAGCCGGAACAAGTGCTCTATTGTTACCAGAGTGATGACTGGGCACTGGCTTGTGGGGGCACATGCAGCCAGATTACTGGTCCCACACAACGACTTCTGCAGAAGTTGTAGAGACGAGGAGGAAGAAGAAACAGTTCTTCACCTTCTTTGTACCTGTCCGGCCTTATGCAAAACTAGGCAAAGAACCCTTGGTGACTTTTTCTTCGAAGATCTATCTGAACTTGCGAGTAAAAGACCCAAAGGTGTAGCAAGGTACATCCAAGTCACAGGATGGACTCATGATGCGGAGTCATACCAAGAGTGATAGAGTGGTCTCAGAGCCTTTCGCGGCATCACAACGGGCCGAGTGCGGCCTAAGTGCGCCGAGGGGGTATCCCTCCTTGGCAACCGCTCTACCCTAACCTAACCTAACTGGGTTCAGGGTATCTTTTAGTCGGGCTCTCCCGACTAGAGCCTTCTTACTTGTTTATTCTATTTTATTTTAACTTTTATTTTCAGTTTTCACGTTTAAGTTTTTCTTTTCTATTTTCTACTAACATCTCTGTTTTAAGTATTGGAAAGGAGCATAGCTTGCCGAACTGGCAAATAAAACTCCCCCATCGGTCGGTGATGTTGTTAGACATTTTTGTTCTTTGCCTAGGCTTTTTATTTCTACTATTTTATTGTAACTTATTTTTTTATAAATTGACTCTAGATTTGTCAACAACTTTCAATTAAATAAAAAAAAAAAGAATAAATAAAAAATAAAAAAAAATTGTACACCGATGGATCCCCAACACAATAAGTCTCCGGTCTTGGTTTGGTAGGCCCTCGGCTAATTTCCCACGAGCCCCTAGGTATGCACACCAGCATATTCCAAGCTGAGGTATGTCTAATAGAGAAGTGTGTGGACTTAATTCTTAAGCGTAACTATCGGAATAGGGTTATAGCCATCTTATCCGACAGCCAAGCAGCAATAATGACCGAAATCAGTTCAAAAATAGCTCGTGAGGTAAGAACAAAGCTAGAAACTCTGTGATCACAAAATAGGCTTGCCCTAAGGTGAGTCCCGGGACATGTCGACATAGCGGGGAATGAAGAGGCAGACAAACAAGCAAGACTGGGGGCAGTGACACCCCTAATAGGACCCGAGCCGTACTGTGGTAAAGGAAGAAGCACAATACGGCAAGAGCTTAGGAATGAAGAGAGACTTTTGCGAAGAACGAGCTGGGCAAGGAAACCAGTACTCAGAAAAGCAAAGTTTCTCTTGGGTAGCTATAGCCTCAAACGGTTAAAGCAAGCAATATCAATGGGTAAAAATAGACTCAGGATACTCAACGGTCTTTTGACAGGACTTTGTAGACTACGAAGTCACCTGGCAAAGCGAGATCTAAAAATCGATATGACAACTTTGGTTAACCTTTTATTCTTTCACTAATTTCTGTCTCATTTATAATATCTTCTATATTATCACCAGTTTGTTTGACTGGACCGGCATTCTCTAGATTTGCGGAACTTTTAATAAGCTGTACATCTGAACTTAATGTTTCAGATTAATTATTATCTCTAGCTGTCATAAGTTTTCTCGTCTCCACATTCATTCGGCTCATACCCGACATATATGGTTTTTATTGACTTTTAATCAAATTTCCGAAGGTAAAGGTAATATTTGTTTTGTGCAATGTCCGTCGTGGTGTCTGTTTGTCTGTCAGTCTGTCCGTCTGTCCGTCCGTATGTGTACAAGTTTTTTCCACACCCTTCAAGCTAGAGACCTGAAACTTTCCAATTCTCTTTTTCTATGGTATAGTAAGTAAAAGTGTCAAGATTGGGGCTCTTCAATAACTGCGTGGCTGGCAAGTCGATAAATTTTATATCCAAATTTATATATCCACATATTTCGCACAGCTTACAGCTTAAACTACCAAATTTGGTAAGAAGAAAGCAACTAGCAACCTCCAAAAAACTGCATCAAAAATTTAAGAGCCAAGCCCACCCGTTCCGCCGTCAGCCATTCCACATCTGCATCAAAACTTTGGATGCCGCACCCACCCATACCGCCCCCAGCACCCCTTTCCCCACTTTTTACAATTTTTGAGCTAGAGTCACCAAATTTAGTATGAAGATAGCAATTGACATTCCACAAAGATCTGCATCAAAAATTTGGATGCCACAACCACCCAAACCACCCCCAGCACCCCCTGACTAACATAAATAGATTTAGATACAGACGATTTAAAAACTACTTCTTGTGTTCGGCCACACAAGTTCTCCGAAAGCCACAATAAAAGTTTCGATGGAAATCCAATAATATTCAGTTTATGAAGCAACGGAGAATGACTAACAGAGTCAAATGCCTCACTAAAATCGGTGTAAACAACTTCAGTTTGCATTTTTTCCTGAAACCCTTTGACAACAAGCGAAGTGAATTCAAGAGGGTTAGTGGTAGTAGATCTACGCCTAGCAAAACCGTGTTGACATGGCGATATAATTGAACTACATGTGTGTTCCACTTCAGAATATATATTTTGTTCAAAGATTTTAGGAATGGCGGACAACTTGGATATTCCCCTCTAATTTTTAACTTAGAAGAATTTTTATGGAGTGAAATGATAAAAGATTCCTTCCATATAGCAGGAAACCCAGTTGAGTCAACCGACAAGTTAAATAATTTTGTTGTATACACATATATCTATATATATTCAAATATAATAAACAGCAACAATTTGTTGTTGTCTAAACATAAAATCGAGCAACGACACTTTGTCGTTGCATAAACAATAAGCCAAGCACCCAGTGCTGGTAACATGATCGCGTAAGAATGCAAAGCGCACAAAGATGCCGCGTCAGCGATCTCACGCTTAGACCATATACTATACATATGTGTATGCTCTCGCTCTCTATATATGCTCTCTATATATGCAAAACTATATACGGCTCTCGCGCTGACTTCTCTGCCGAAGTAGTGGTCAGCCTTAAGTAAGAATTAATATTCAAAAGCATTCAATAAATGAACTTGAAACGAAACAGTTATGCTGCGCTCTCTACATGAAATTGGAATTGAGATTACATGAACCCGACTACATTACATGAACTCGATTACATGGCGACCGTGACAGCGGCAACAAAAGCCGCTATGAAATAAAAATGTATAAAAATTTATATAAAAAAAAAAATAAAAAAAAAAAGAAAGACAACGTGCAGCAGTTGAGATTCAATTGAAAGTGACAACAACAACACCACCACCACCGTCTACAAAAACAAAGGCAAAGCGTGCCAAGCCATCAGCTCATCAAGACAAATCGACAAAAAGCGGCAAGCATTTGGAGAATGGAAATCAAAGTCTTTGAATACACGACATGACATAATCTGAGTGAGTAGAGTGTGTTTAAAATGGGCAAACGTGGTGGTGTCAAACAAAAAATTAATAAAAGAATAGCGCACATAAAGTGGTTATTGTTCGTCAGCACGCCACCTCCCGCGTGGGGAACAGCAGCTAAACTGCAATCTGAACTCGACTTCTTAGAGTCAATAAAACCACAAGCAACCCAAATAAACACAACTCACTCATCTCACATTAACATTATTAAAAACAAAGTAATAACCAAACCTCCATCCGTCAAAAAAATTCCGACATTAAAGAAAACCTGCCCTAAGGACTGCGAGGGACCAATGATATCACCACATTGCCAGTATACGTGCAACATAAACCAAGGACCTACAAGTGTAAAAGGCTAAGGACCGCCTTTGGCACATACGAGGGAGCATCAGCGTGCCACATCCGGCGACGAAAAGCTGATGCGTCATCAAGCAGAAAGTCAACAAGCAGAAGGTCATCAAGCAGAAAGTCATCAAGCAGAAAGTCAACAAGCAGAAGGTCATCAAGCAGAAAGTCATCAAGCAGAAGGTCATCAAGCAGATATCATCAAGCTGAATATATATATATTAATATACTTATAACATGTAAAATTGAGCGGAACCTTTTCTGCCCGATTAGAAGCCTAGACCGTAAATCTATGCGACCCATTAGGAAGAAGATCAATGTAAAGATCACAGTAGGGACATACAATAGTATAATATAAATATATATAAAATACCAAAACTAAAAAAAAAAAATTATTATATTGTACAATTACAAAATGGGTTCAAATGAGTCAAAAGTCTGAAAATCGGCTGCTAATGTAATTACTAATGTTAAGGTAATAGACCATAAAGAAAATCTACAAGACATTTGTTTATTATTAATAATAATAGCAATTGTATTCATTATTACATCGGCACTAACAGTTTATGCAATGCATAATAAAAAAATTAAGAAGCGTTACCTAAGCAGAGGCAACGACTTATTTCGAGTTTAAATAAAACATTACCTAAAATTTTAATTTTCCAAATAAAAATAATTAACAAATCACAATGATAGTGAACAAAGTGAATGACATTTATACCAAAAATCAAAATTTTCTTATACAAGCCATACAAATTCTAAAAAACTTTACAGAGTACATAACAATTAATAAATTCGAAAATGAACTTATAAAACAGAATAATTTAGAATAAAGCCCGTTGATACAATGCAATAAAATAGAAAAAGGTATGGTACTAGAAACGTTACCATACGTATCAGTAAAAACAATAATAGAACAACACCCCATTTTGGGTCCCACAGAAATAATATAAGTGCGTTTGCACAAATAAACGTACCCAAATAAAAAAAAAAAAAAATGAACGGTTGTGAATTAACTAGTTATGGAATGGCAAGATATAGCTCGACAAATAAATTCATTCAAAGATAAATTTGAAAAATCTTATAAATGTATTAACAAAGATACAATAATAAAACTCGAAACGCTATTGCTGCACATAATAGTAATGTCAGGATTCCACCAAATAGAACTTGAAGAAAATGCAAGAAATATAACGTCTTTCTCAACGAGCAATGGCTCTTATCGTTTCACGCGATTACTTACGGCTTAAAAATAGCGCCAAATTCTTTCCAAAGAATGATGACAATAGCATTTTCTGGTCTTGAACCATCATAGGCATTCCTATACATGGATGGACCTTATTGTCATCGGTTGTTCAGAAAACCACATGATTAACAAGTGGAAACGTTGCAGTCGGACGCAACCGACTGCGGTATACTCGATACCAGTATTAAAAATTTTGATGCCCATCCATGTGGGATGTCAATTGCTATCTTCATACCAAATTTGGTGACTCTAGCTCGAAGTTTGTATAAAGTGGGGAAAGGGGGGCTGGGGGCGGTATGGGTGGAATATCATCCAAATTTTTGATGCAGATCTTTGTGGAATGTCAATTGCTATCTTCATAACAAATTTGGTGACTCTAGCTCAAAGTTTGTAAAAGTGGGGAAAGGGGGGCTGGAGGCGGTATGGTTGGGCGTGGCATCCAAATTTTTGCTGCAGATCCTTGTGGAATGTCAAATGCTACCTTCATACCAAATTTGGTGACTCTAGCTCAAAGTTTGTAAAGAGTGGGGAAAGGGGGGCTGGGGCGGTATGGGTGGGCGTGGCATCCAAAGTTTTGATGCAGATCTGTGTGGAATGTCAATTGCTATCTTCATACCAAATTTGGTGACTCTAGCTCGAAGTTTGTAACGAGTGGGGAAAGGCGGGCTGGGGGCGGTATGGAAGGGCGTGGCATCCAAATTTTTGCTGCAAATCTATGTGGACTTTCAATTGCTACCTTCCTTCCAAATTTGGTGACTCAAGCTCGAAGTTTGTTAAATGTGGGGAAA
Source organism: Scaptomyza flava (assembly GCA_030179655.1). Classification (NCBI taxonomy): domain Eukaryota; kingdom Metazoa; phylum Arthropoda; class Insecta; order Diptera; family Drosophilidae; genus Scaptomyza; species Scaptomyza flava. Next base: position 37,948,505 of record JARNME010000012.1, on the reverse strand, counting down.
GGGGGGCTGGCAGCGGTATGGGTAGGCGTGGCATCCAAATTTTTGATTCAGATCTTTGTGAAATGTCAATTGCTATTTTCATACCAAATTTGGTGACTCTAGCTCAAAGTTTGTAAAAAGTGGGGAAAGGAGGGCTGGGGGCGGTATGGGTGGGCGTGGCTCCAAAACTTTGATGCAGATTTTTGGGGGTTGTTACCAGCTATCTTCCCACCAAATTTGGAGGCTCTAGCTCCACTACTCTGGAAGATACACGCATTCCCGTTTGTGACGAAGTGTTGGGGTGGATGGGGGCGGCTAGGGCAGTATTGGTGGGTTCTTAGGGGGTCATTATCACTTATCTTGGCACCAAATTTTTTGGCTCTAGCTCAAAAACTGTGGGAGATATAGCCATTTCTGATTTCAAAATGTGGGGGGCTGGGGGCGTAATGGGTGGGCGTGGCTCCAAAATTTTTGATGCAGTTTTTGGGGGGTCCTCATCACCTATCTTGGCACCAAATTTGGTGGCTATAGCTCAAAAACTGTGGGAGATATAGGCGTTTTTGACTTTAAAATGCCGTGGGGCTGGGGGCGGAATGGGGGGCGTGGCTCCAAAGTTTTTGATGCAGTTTTTTTGCTCTCCGCTGGCCCGCCGCCTATCCTTTAATGCAAGGCACTGCAACGCAAAGCGGAGCTAGAACACAACACCCACGTGCTGGCTTGCCGTAGATGAGACTCACAAATAGAAGCAAAGTAAAAAATACCCCCTTTTCACAAATTCAGTTATCGGTCAGCAAAAACTGGTATATAATTTTAAATCTTAATTATTAATTTCAAGTAATAGCAAAGACAAATCCGTTGTTTATTGTTGAGTTATTTATTATATACAACTTGTGTTATAACTGTGAAGCCCAACTTAATTGCCAAAGTCTGCTTATAGCCTATAAATCAGACTTGATATGGAGTATCTCTTTTTGCTGTACTACTGCACAAAGTCATAATGAAGTCTATTTCATCCCTTTTCTTTGGTGAGCAGCAGCCCGCGCTTGTTTAATGCCAATGATGGTATGTATTTGTTTCGTGTTACCGTGCTCTATACTGCCCGAATTGCCTTTGTAATGGCACCAAAAATGCGAGTGTACAAAACCCATTCCACGAGAGCAGGTTTCACTGGGCAGAGGCTCAGTTTTACGATTGTCTATCTCTTTTGAGAGCGGGGGCAACGGTAAATCACATTGCATAACTATTCCTGACAGGTCATTGCACGACGCTACATAGCGATAGATAAGTACTTTATTACGTTTATATTGTTGTGATAAACCAACTGATTTGATATCTTCCAAGATATACTCCTTAATTAACTTCTTTTAATTTTTATTAAACTAAAGGTTTATGAAAATTCGTTGTCAGTTTCCATCTCACATATGTTATGATATACATGGTGTTTTCATTTAAAAGTATATTTTTGTATTGTATATTGAATTTCTAAAAAAAAATATATTAACCATTTGGTATTCAGCATTTGCTCATAGTTTGGCTTGATAACAATGAAAATTATTTATTTTGGATAAAACTAAAATGATTAAAATATAATGGAAT